>ML787418.1:347579-406211 GCA_009831015.1 Picea engelmannii
CCACTTAAATGTTCAAGTACAAGATGATTCAAAATGAAAATGTCTCCTTGGTATATATAGGAGACTAGGAGGTATAATTACAAATAATGGCCTAAAGCCGACATAAATAAAATAACATTACTAATCTAAATTACAACTAATGGGCTAAATCCGACATAAATAAAATAGCATCACTAATCTAATATGCCCCAATTAAGGGGTAATGAGCCAATATTAGGGCTTAACA
The DNA here is from genome assembly GCA_009831015.1 of Picea engelmannii. Classification (NCBI taxonomy): domain Eukaryota; kingdom Viridiplantae; phylum Streptophyta; class Pinopsida; order Pinales; family Pinaceae; genus Picea; species Picea engelmannii. The sequence continues at coordinate 347,806 of ML787418.1, forward strand.
AAAAGTTTCATGAACAACTCAACAATTCTGGATGAAATCCTAAATATCCAAATATCTCCAAATAATAATTCAAGTCTTGGATACAACAAGGAAGTTATACATTTTGAATCTATCACTTGTAAGAAGCATGAGGTAAGTCCTTTATGCTCAAAAGGTGGAAGCAATGATGCAAATCAGCCATCTACACAAAGCAAGGAAACTTTCAAAAGAACAAAGAAAGGAAGACATCAAGAAGCCATCTTTACACATCAAAGCAAATTCAGAAGAGAGACACCTTCATGGTGGACACCAATGCAAACGTATGAAAATGTTTTTCATGGTCACTACTACTCATGTAATGAATATGGTCACAAAGCTTTGGATTGCAGAAATTATGCAAGGAAAGATAATGGAAGGTTTCATAACACCCTAAGGTGTTGGAGATGTAATCAAGTGGGACACATTGTTGCTCATTATTACACCATGAGATGATATAGTTGTAGTGGGTTTGGCCACAAATCCCAGTATTTTTGGAACACAAGAAGAAATTCCATGAAGAGTGCTTCATATAGCATGACAAGAAGAACACATGAATCTATAGGAAGGAAGACAAGGTTTAAAAGATGGAAGCTGAAAGAACTAGTACTCAGAGAATAAGACACTTTCAGAAGTAGATGAAGAAGACTGAACAACTAGAACATAATGGCAACCATGAGGCAAGCTCAAGCTTGAAATTTTTTGAATCATGCGCAGGCTCCTATGGGAGAATTCATGTACATATGTGAGGTGACTTATAGAAAGGTCGTGTACATACACGAGTTGTCTGTGGAATAGGTCACGTACCTGTTGAAAAAACCTCAAGAAGAGGAGTGTACAGATGAGTTGCAGCATGGTTTGATTATCTAACCTTGTTTATGCAGGGTCTGAGATGGTTTGTTTCAAGTTTCATATTATTATGTTTGTTTGATGAATATATGGTGATAATATGTGGTTGAGTGTTGAAGAATATGCTTTATGCCTATATTGGATGCACGGTACTAACCCTAGAGTGTGGATTGAAGCAATTTTTGTTGAAGAACAGTGTTGGTTATGTCAATGAAGTTATGGCACTTTGTTTATGAGATATATCATAATGATGTGATGCTAGCTAGAAATATATCATTAATTTATTGAGGAACACTCTTGGTACATGTTTAGAGGTGTTGTTGTTACATTGTACTTGTTGTTTTGAGGAATATTTGTTGTAGTACATGGATGATACATATGTGAGCTCCATTGGGATATCTTATGATGTATTGTTAGAGGCATATTTATTGGATGTCTTAGTGCATGCATTTGGCATGTGGTTGAGCTTCATATTAGGACATGTAGTTGATGAGTTGATGAGGTGGTTATGTTGTACATCATTGATGAGTCATAGTTGGATCTATGGTTGATGCACTTTCTTTGGTACATGATGTATGGGATGATATAGTTGAGATGCTTGGTTGATATATTGATGGTTGAGATACATGGTTGTGGCACTTGTTCATGGTAGAGGCATATCATGAGTGATATGACACTTTTTTGAGGCATATGGTTGGTACACAGTTGGAACATGTTCTTGGCATATGGTTGATACACTCCATTGATGATATCTTATGGTATATTGTATGGTACTGATGTACATGGTTGATGTACATGGGTGTTGTGCATGGTTGGCACACAGTATGGCATAGAATGTACATGGTTTATGTTTTGTTCCTAACTCTCTATTCATTGTTGACATATATTTTGCTTCATGATGTATGGTATGGAACAAGTTTGATGCATCCACAGGTCCAAGGATCATCATAGGAAGAGTAGATCATTCTCGAGTAGTTGATATATGTTCCAATTGAGCAGTAGCATTTGCAGCAGAAGCAGATTGCATTGGTAGCATATTGTTCATCTTGCAGAGAATATAGGAGGAGACATACCCACAGAGGGAGTTATTCTTCTTCCCATGATTGGTTGCAACAACATGATTCCAGGAGGAGAGATGATTCAAATCCATGTCATCAACATTGCATCGGAGTGATATCCCTTGTCCAAATGGGGAGAGATTTTTCATATGATGGAGCAGCAGATAAAGGGAGTAGCCCCAAGGCATCCAGACAGGGGGAGTATCCCTAAGGAGAGTTCAGGCAGGGGGAGCAGCCCCAAGGAGAAAACTACCCTTTGCAATTGATTTCAAAGGGGGAGAGATAGCCACATTGATGTGGAGAGATGAATATTGATGGGAGCATTTCCATGTCCATGTGTTTCCATCATTGATTGGTGTTGACATCAATTTTGGTGTTTCCATAAATGCCAAAGGGGGAGATTGTTGTATTATGTTGTCATTGATGTCAAAGGATCGATGTCAAGTATTTTCATAGTGATCTGTTTGTATAATTGATATATTGGTTATTGGTTATATGGTCTGTTGTGCTACTTATATGTTTAGTATAATGCACTCATTAATTATCAATATGGGATTCGTAATCAATAGATTTGCAAGACACCAGTAAGAAAGGTGATTCTAATGTCATGAGTATAGAACTATACTAGATTATGCATGCTGGAAACAAAACAAACTAGCAAATCAAAACACACTTTGGTTGTCTTTCACAGAGAGGTTATCTACTCCATTATGGCACATGCAAGTATGAGATGGAGTTCTTTGATAGATCAACTCTACTATCTGACCCAGAAAACTAACTATGCAATCACACTTCTGAAAGGGAAATCACACATCAATCATCAAGACATAGCATGGGTAGTTCAATAGTCAATACACTGAGTATGTTGTGGTTCACAATGTGTTGTTGTAAACTTCACTAGTTCTCCATCAATTATGTCTGACTACTGTTGCCAACATTCATGTCCATGAAACAAAATCAAATTCATTAAAACAGAAACATAGCATATGCAAAACAGAGTAAGTAAAGATCTCCAAACAATCGTATAATCGAAATCCTAGTCTAAACTATACTACTATCATCTGAAAGAATTAAGATTCAGCTAATCTAACTATATTGCTATACTATTGAAATCAACTACTAACACTAATCTATAAGGATGTTGACCTTTGTTGCTTCAACAGGTCAGCGACTGGAGTCTACAGTAAGTTTTCTTTCAATCTACACATTCCTCTTACTTAAATTTCAAAACATAGAATTAAACTATGCTAACAACTCAACTCACATTCATTCATAAATGATCAAGACCTGGAAATAAATGACATCCTTCTATTAAACTTCAACTCAAAATATGTTCTACAATATGTAATGTTGCTTCACATGTTGGATTATACTAACTCTCTACTACCTCCACCATCCTTGCCATGACTATTTAAACAGTCTTAGTCGTGAAACACAAGGAGGTGAAATCTTTAGCAAATCATTCAATTGTCAAATTTATATATTCGGTTACATATTTTAAGCTTCATCCTCATGACACGAAGTGTATGAGGATGAAACAATAAACAAACAAGCTTATAATAACCTTTCTAGAGATTTAATGATTCAGCAAACATCCAACAATTATCTTTAGTACAATCTGGAGCTAAACTTGGTATATTTTGCTTCCTATATTGGTACCGGATCGTGACAGGTGAGATTCAGTAAATGGTACCGGATCCGAACAGTGCACAAGTGGTTTGTACCGAATCTGAATGGAAGGTGTGCTTGGTACCGAATTCGGATAGTGGCAATCTAGCACATAAGTATCGGATGGCTGAGTTGGTACAGAAAGGTTGGACTCATCTAGAGGTCAAAGGTTACACATGAAAAATTAAAATATTAGTACATGAAACATTTAGTCTCATAGCTTAATAAACCACAAAAATGCATGAATTAATTATACTTTACCTTATGACCTCATCAATGGCTAATGGTAGTGTTCTTTGTCATTTATCCAATCTTAGGTAAGTCAAAAAGGTATAGATGAGGAGTATAATAGGGTAGTGGGGATGTAAATTTAGAGGCTCAACATTCCCCCATGCCAAAACCATTGCATGTCCTCATGCAACTGAAACAAACCCAAAAATTTTCAAAATTTGAGACTCCATTCTTTACTTTTGTGGATCAATGATGTTGATGGTTGAGGCTTCTTCTTTCAACTCTATTTTTATGACCCTAATGTATTGTAAGAGTCTTAGTACCTTCTTGAGCTTATTAGAAGTCTCTTCATGGTCATCTTGAAGTTGTTGGTTGGTTGCCTTCAGTTGCTCGTTTTCCTTTTTGATATACCTATCCAATAGTTGGTATTCCTTCACTTCTTGTTTGAGTTCCTGGTTTTGTTTTTGCAGCTTTCCAATATTTTTCTTCATCTGTGATTTTGTTAAGGTTCTTGTTGACTCCATTGTTTCTATCTGGATGTATTCTCTTTCCTCCACTTCCTCCCTCATCCCACATAAAGTAATAGTGACTTGTTCCTCGGTCAAACTAGGGATGTCATCCTGAACTGATAGGCCTTCAGAAGGGGAGGTAAGATCTATTGGATCTTCATGTGTATGAGGACTGACAACTGCTTTTCCTTTCTTTGTCATTCTCCTTGTGGTTCTTTTACAAGGGGGTACTGGATCAGGGGTGCTCACAGGCTTCCTTTTCTTCTTTTCTATCTGTGGAATGGTTAAAGGGGATTGTTCTATAGACTGTTCACTTTTATTTTCTGAGCTATTCTTCTCTTTCCTCATAGTTTTTGTCTTATGACCCTTCTCCTCAAATGCTATTGTTGAAGTCTCCTCTACTAATTTGGTTTTACCTTTTGATTCTTGACTTTTAAAAATCTTATTGACTATGGAAGAGGGCCCTGCTTGTTTACTAGCTTTATCTTTTTGTCTCACTGTTCTGGATGATGATGAAGTTACCTTATCTTTCTTGCCCTTTTTCTTTTGAGGTTCCTTATCTTTCTCTGGAGCAAGTTGGTATTCCTCTACAGGTTTGTTTTCTATGGGAAGGTGTTGAGTGATGAGGATTTTTCATCTAATCCTTTGCTTCCTGATTTCATGTAAAACTAACATCTTAATAAGACCTTGATGGTAAATGCTAGTCTTCTCAGTTTTGGATAGGGATTTGACACCTCTTACCATCTTATTCAAACTCATCCATAAAAAATATGGGAAATCAATTTCAGGGCCTCCTTCAAAGTGTAATAGAAGCCTAAGATGATATATGAAGGTTACATCATATTTTCCCTCGCAAGTGAGGAATCGTTGAAGACTAGCAAGCATTGGATGATATTCTTCCTTGATATAGTTCCTAGGAATCCCCTTTTTCCAATAAGAGTGTTGATGGTCTTCTTTTAAAAATTGTTGGCACATTTCCTTGTTGATTCCTACTCCTTTGAAATACTTGGCTCCTCTGTTAGGTAATCTCATGGCTTCCCTTAAGGTTGCTTCATTGATTGTTCGTTGCAGATTGCCTATGTGTGCAATCTCTCCATCGTAACCCTGAATAAATGCGTGAGATACCTTCTCATGAAAGCGTATGAATTTCTCCAAAAATGGCATCCATCCCGCTCTAGCATACTTCTCTCTACACAATTGGAACTCCTCGGTCTCTCTATAAATCTGGAAGACCGATTCATGTCTACTTACAACCATCTTTATAAATTGTGAGAGAAAACAAATCGAGTTGTAGCACAAAGTTTTAGTCATCTGATGAGGGTAAGGGTTTGGTATCGGAGATCACAGGGAGGAGTAAGCTCGGAACTGGAGAAAAGTTGGTAACAGCAAAACAACTATGGTGATGGCATCGCTAATTCAGATGGTGAGTCTAAGTAAATATGTTGTAAAGGAAAATTAAGACAAGATGAGGCTCATCTGGATGGCTTCGCCAACCAGATAAGCCATTTCATTTATGCCCATTAGCATAATGATGGGGACGGAACATTGGGTGTCGAAGCATCATTGTTGTTTGGGATAGGTGATTGGACCTCTAAGTGGTGAATTTGATGTTGAATCATGGCTCATGACACAAGATAAGTTCGTGATTTTCTTAAGGATGAAGCACGTTTGTGGCTCATCATTACTAAACATGCTTCATATTCACAGTTTTGATGTGATTTTTCCCTCAATCATTTTCAAGGGCTTATGTGATGAGAGGATTGATTAAGGTTAGGCATATGGGTATGAAGGAGTGAAAGTTAGGTGCATGGTTTTAACACTAAGGTCATAAAATCCAGTATACATTTTCGTGCCTATTATAGTTTTATAAGCAAAAGAAAATAAATAATACCATGTTACCTTTTCTTTTACCATTGTATGATCAATACCCATAGCATATGCTACTGCCTTTGTATTTGAAGCTTGTAGATTGTTAGAGTTCATCTTTTTAGGCTGGATTTTTCTGGAAGCTTGGTACTAGAATTTCTTGTACTTCATCAAACTTCTTTATTTTGTGCTTATCTTCTTTTGTGTCTTGTTCTGTAGGGTTGTAGGGTGAACATGTTGGTTTCTGCAGATGAGATGTGAGTCTAAAAAAGAGTTATGAAGGATCTCTTTGACCCTCCCCAATTCCAAGGAGTGAATGTAGAAATAGCAAACAAATTTTCATCAAGAAAGTTATCTTCTACTGGTGCGTTATCTCCCAGATGAATCATTCTAGATAAGAAATCAGCCACAAGATTATCCTTACCAGGTCTATCAATAATGTTGATATTGAACTCTTGTAATAATAACAGCCATCTTATAACTCTAGAATTTGTTACAGGTTTGTTCATTAAGAATTTGATGGTTGAATGATCAGTGTGTACAAAATCTTGATATCCTATAATATAGTGTCTAAATTTATTGATAGCATGGACCACAACTAGCAATTCTTTTTCTTTGACCGTATAATTAATTTCAGCCGGAGACAGATTTTTACTGACAAAGTAAATAACATAAGGCGTTTGATTTTCCCTTTGTCCAAGAACTGCCCCAAGGGATATGTCTAAGGCATCGGTACAGATATGAAAAGGAAGGGACCAATTTGGTCCTCTTAATACAGGGGTAGTTGACAATTTATGTTTTAGAATCTCAAAATATATTTGGCATTCATCATCCCACTTAAATTTGGCTTCTTTAGATAATAACTTGAATAAAGGGGTAGCTAGGCTTGTAAAATTCAGAATGAATCTTCTATAATGACCAGCATGCCCTAAAAAGATACGAACTTCCTTTTGTGAGGAAGGTATTCTTATTTGTGTGATAATATGAATCTTTGTCAGATCAACTCTCATTCCAGAACTAGAGATGTGATGTCCCAAAACAATACCTTCAGTGAGAATCATCTTTGACTTTTCATTACTTAGGGAAAGATTAGTTTCCTTACACCTAATCAAGAATTTTTCTAGACTGGTCAAAGCTTCCTGGAAGTCTTTTCCATGGACTGTAAAGTCATCCATGTAGACTTCCATGCAATCATTGGTCAAATCAGAGAAAATGGCTAGGACAGCCTTTTGAAAAGTGGTTGGGGCATTGCAAAGTCCAAAAGGAAGAACCCTATAAGCACAGGTTCCCCATGGGCAGGTGAAACTGGTCTTCTCTTGGTCTTAGGGTGATATTTGTATTTGGTTATAACCACTAAACCCATCTAGGAACGAAAAATACTTCTTTCCGGACAAGGTATCCAACACCTGATCAATAAATGGCAAGGGAAAATAATCCCTATGGGTGGCTTTGTTCAACTCCCTAAAGTCTACACATATTCTCCACTTACCATTTTTCTTGGGAACTATGACAAGTGGAGACACCCATTGACTATCTGAAATGGGGTATATGAGATTGGCTTGAAGGAGTTTTTGCAATTCCTCTTTTACAATATCTTTAAGGGTTGGATTCATCCTTCGTTGAGGTTGTCTAACTGGTATGATTTGGTCATTAGTGTAGATATGATGTGTACATGTGTTAGAGTGAATGTCTTTCATGTATGCATAATCCCATGCAAAGGCATCAAATTGTCTTTGGAGCATTTCAATTACGTGTGTCTTTTGTTCTAGTTCCAAACTAGAGTTGATATACAAAGGTTTTCCTGGGATAATCTCAACAAGTTCAGTACTTTCTTCCTTATATGAGGGAGTTGGTGATAAAGTATATAATTGAGTGATATCATGGTGCCAAGTTTGTTGAAATTCAGAACTAAAAATGTGTGACAACTCTGCAAAAGACCTCGGATATTCAATACAATTTGTATCAGCCAAAAATAAACTTAAGACTTGTTCATCTGATTGTTCTTGCATTCCTTTTACCTGTTCTAGTGTTAACAGGGTCTGATACAATCTTCTTCTCCATAAGGGTTTTCTAACTAGACAAGTATCTCCTATGTTGGTTGGGTAGGAGGAAAGAGGACAATCTTTTGGCTATGTGTGCCATTGGATATAGTCATCTCACCAGACCGACAACTGATAAAGGCATCTGTTGTGGCCAGCCAAGGATGGCCAAGAACCAGAGGGTATCCTGGTTTGGATGATGATTTAGAATAGATGACTAAAAAGTCTACTGGATATTCCCAAGAAGCTAGAATGATTGTGACATCATCTAGACTTCCGGCAGGGCTAATGACTGACTTATCTGCCAAATCTATCATGGTTTGGGTTGGTCTTAACTGGTTGATTTGGAGCTTTTGCATAGTTTCAAAAGGAATTACATTAATTGTTGCACCCAAATCAATGAGAGTGTTTGGTAAAGAAATACCATTAATTTCAACAGTGACTATTGGGTTCCCAGAGTCATTATATTTGTATGGCATTTCAAAAATAAATTCAGATAATTGCCCCACTACCTAGACAAGGGGAGGTTCCTTCTTCTTCCTTCCTGGTTTCTTAAGGCAAAGATCCTTTATGATTTTGGCATATATGGGGATATCCTTAATGGCTTGCAGCAGAGGTATTTTTATACATACATTTTGTAATTCATCCTCTATATCTTTGTGAAAGGGTGGGTCAGGTTTCTTCACTTATAGTCTTTCGGGGTAGGGTGGAAGATTAAATTGTTGAGGTACTCATATAGACTGAGAAGTGATTGGAATAGGAGGGGAAGTCTCTTCTTCTGCAGCGGTGGTTTGAGTGTTTTCTTCCTCAGAATGATTATCATTTTCTTCCTGAATTATTACTGCGGGATTTGATTGATTTATAGCTTTCCCTAATCGTAGTTGAATTTCATAGGTGGGAAAGGTTTGAGCTTAGGTATTATGCACAGGGTGGGTGGGCCGATTATTGGGGTTAGGGATTGGCTAGGTAGGGATTGTTGTTGGTCTCAGAGGGTTTTGGGCAGCTTGGTTTTGTGGTTATTGATTGGCATTTATAGGTACTTGTTGTTGTTGGTTAGGGTTCAAGGGGGTTGTAAATTGTTGTTGTATAGAAGGTGGGAGTAAAGATTGCATATGTGGTGGGTTAAATCCAGGTAGTAATTGGGAAATGTTTGCAGGATACTGTGGATATGTATGGTAAGAGGGATTCCCATACACATGCCCCCTCCAACCTTGTTGCCAAGGTTGAGTTTGAGCTTGTTGAGGTGTCCATTATGGATAGGTCATTGAGGAAGGACCCCATTGTTGTTGTTGATACTGTGCATTAGGGTCATAAAATGCATTGGGGTTTTGTTCTCTCCAAGGTCTTCTGGAAGGGTATGATTATTCTTGTGAGACTCCTCCTCCCCTATACATGGCTTGTAGTTCAAGCAAAGTTGGACACTCAAATCTGGGGTGCTCTAGTGTACACAGGCCATAGATTTCTATGACATTTAATGGACATTCTTTCTCACCATGCTTCTTTCGACATCTAGGACAGAAGATTGCTAAAATAGTCTCTTCTTCTTGTTTCTTTTTAAGTTTTAGGGTATCTAAATGGTTATTGATTGTGCTCAATATGTTTTTTTTTAAGTTCTCTAATAAGTTTCCTAACTCAATTCTGGTGACAGTTCTTGAGCTTTGTCTTGTGTTTCTAAGAATCTCTTGGTGCTTTGCCTGTTTTAGGTTGTCCTCTTGAGTATCTTCTACAGTAATCTGCAATCTCTGCAAAAGGCTTTTGGTGAACATCTCCTGAACTTAACAAATTTAAAACTTCTATGCAGTCATCTGTAATACCCTTCAAAAATACGGTTCTTACTACAGCTGGGTTTGTGGTGAATAATTTTGATTTATGGTAGTTGTATAAGAACCTTTCTAAGTATTCTTCAAGGCTTTCATCTTTTGTTTGCTACATTTTAAAAATGTCATTTTTATCATTACCCTTACAATAGTCTTGGTATTTCTGTAAAAATGTGTCTTTCATCTGATCCCAAGAGAGGATTGTATTTCTCCTAAGCTCATGAACCATCTTAAGGCTGAATCTTTCATTGTAGTAGGAAAGAGCTTAAGTTTTTGGTTATTGTCTGAGTAGTTATAGCTTCTATATAATATGTCAAGCTCGAACAAAAATAAATCTGGATCTTCAGCTGACATACCTCTGAAAGTGGGTAATGATGATAGTGGGATATTCTTCATGCTGATGTTTCTGAAAATATCCAAGATTGGAAACCCAAAGGTCTCAGTCTTAGTGGTTGCATTTCCTTCTTCTTCTGCCATTCCACTGAAAGATGGTTCAGAAACTAGATTTTGTGTGTCTCTTGAATGTTCAGCAGATTCACGTTCTGCCCGCCCCAATGTTGATTCTTCCGTTTTAGGTTCTTCTTCTGGAGGCTCGCTGGTTCCCCTTGAACTTTCTCCTGGTGGAATTTTTCCTGCACCAGTGTTAGTTGGATTAGTGGGGTGGGTCATTTTTGAATCTTTAGAGCTTACAAATCTACCATTATTATCTCTATATCTATGCATAAAATGGAAATTTGATTCTTAACTGAATTGAAATCTTAATTCTATCTAGAAGGTAAGAAGGAAACATGGCTTCAGAGAACCCCACTCTAGTGGTCGCGTGGCTCTTCACTCATGTCTTAAACGTTTTATCCTCCTCCCTCAAGCAGCCTTTAAAATCATTCAGAAACTATGCAAACAATCTAAGCTAAAAATCACTTCCTACCGTTTGCAACTCCCCGGCAACGGCGCCAAAATGTTGTGCTACTTATATGTTTAGTATAATGCACTCATTAATTATCAATCCGGGATTCGTAATCAAAAGAGTTACAAGACACCAATAATAAAGGTAATTCTAATGTCATGAGTATAGAACTATTCTAGATTATGCATGTTGGAAACAAAAAAAACTAGAAAATCAAAACACACTTTGGTTGTCTTTCACAGAGAGGTTATCTACTCCATTATGGTACATGCAAGTATGAGATGTTTTTCTTTGACAGATCAACTCTGCTATCTAACCCAGAAAACTAACTATGCAATCACACTTTTGAAAGGGAAATCACACATCAATCATCAAGACATAACATGGGTAGTTCAATAGTCAATATACTGAGTATGTTGTGGTTCACAATGTGTTGTTGTAAACTTCACTGGTTCTCCATCAACTATGTTTGACTACTGCTGCCAACATTCATGTCCATGAAACAAAATCAAATTCATAAAAACAGAAACAAATCATATGAAAAACAGAGTAAGTAAAGATCTCCAAACAATTGTATAATCGAAATCCTAGTCTAAATTATACTGCTATCATCTGAAAGAATTAAGATTCAGCTAATCTAACATCTATACTATTGAAATCAACTACTAGCACTAATCTATAAAGATGCTGACCTTTGTTGGGCGGTAGGCCCTTGCCGCTTCAACAGGTCAGCGACTGGAGTCTACAGTAAGCTTTCTTTCAATCCACACATTCCTCTTACTTAAATTTCAAAACATAGAATTAAACTATGCTAACAACTCAACTCACATTCATTCATAAATGATCAAGACCTGGAAATAAATGACATCCTTCTATTAAAATTCAACTCAAAATATGTTCTACAATATGTAACGCTGCTTCACATGTTGGATTATACTAACTCTCTACTACCTCCACCATCCTTGCCATGACTATTTAAATGGTCTTTGTCATGAAACACAAGGAGGTGAAATCTTTAGCAAATCAGTCAATTGTCAAATTTATATATTCGGTTACATATTTTAAGCTTCATCCTCATGACACGAAGTGTATGAGGATGAAGCAATAAACAAACAAGCTTATCATAACCTTGCTAGAGCTTTAATGATTCAGCAAACATCCAACAATTATCTTTAGTACGATCTGGAGATAAACTTGGTATATTATGCTTCCTATATTGGTACTGAATCGTGACAGGTGAGATTCGGTAAATGGTACTGGATCCGAACAGTGCACAAGTGGTTGGTATCGAATCTAAATGGAAGGTGCGCTTGGTACCAGATTCAGACAGTGGAAATTTGGCGCATAAGTACCGGATGGCTGAGATGGTACAGAAAGGCTGGACTCATCTAGAGGTCAAAGGTTACACATGGCAAATTAAAATATTAGTACATGAAACATTTAGTCTCCTAGCTCAATAAACCACAAAAATGCATGAATTAATTATACTTTACCTTATGACCTCATCAATGGCTAATGGTAGTGTTCTTTGTCATTTATCCAAGCTTAGGTAAGCCAAAAAGTTATAGATGAGGAGTATAATAGGGTAGTGGGGATGTCAATTTAGAGGCTCAACATGGTCATTGATGTAATTATTGTCAAAGGGTTGATGTCAAGTGGTGTCATAATTATTTTTTGACATTAAAGGGAGTTATATCATTGATGACGTGTCATGGTTTATAGGAAGAACCAAATGGATAAACTCCAAAGTGGTCCCCTTATAGTGAAATCCCTCATGGGAAGACACTCTTGTATAAAGTTTTCAAAGTGGTCCCCTTATGGTGAAATTCCTCATGGGAAGATGCTTTTTGAAGTCCAAATGGTTAGGTGTTTGAGTAGACCAACAGGGTGATTAGGGAACCCAAGTTTGATTAAGGAATAATGTAATGAAGATCAATGAATTTTCAGGAGAAACTATTCCATATGGATAGTATATGTCATGTTGTTTCTGGTGATATGTGAAACGTCACATAACTCCTCATGATTAGAGAGTTATGGCCATGTGCAGTTGGAGAACCCTCATGAGTTATCTAGAAGCCTCTAGAAGGTCAAATTATTCTAGAAGCTCCTAGAAGAAGTTGACCAATCAAAGTGGTTAGTCATGGGTTAAGTGGTTGCAACAAGAAAAAATTAAAAATAAATTATTTACAACTAGAAGTGGAGAGTTTATTGTTTGTGGATAAAGTGGTTAAGTGGACAAAGTGGTTAAGTGGATAAGTGGACAAAGTGGTTAAGTGGGAAAACTGGCTAAGTGGACAAAGTTGGCTAAGTAGACAAAGTGGTTAAGTGGATACTTCTAGAGGAAGCTACTTGGAGAGTATAAATAAGAGAGAAAGGGTCTCCCATTTGTATTCCATTGAGCATATTGAATATCTACAAGTGACTGAGGTAACGAAAGGAGATATAAGGAAAATTTCAAAGGGAAGGTGAAGTAAAGAAGGCCGAAATTCAAGGGAGGGTTAAGTCTTTTGATAATGCTTTCTAAGGTATGTTACTTACAGGTCATCTCACCATTTTTGCAATAAATATTTTTCTATAATGATTCACATAGCGAAATCTGGCGGATTTTGAGAAAACATATCCAAGTAATTGTGATTAAATTTCAGTTTGTGGGTCGTTGTAGTTTGGGAGTTACACTCTGTGGAAGATAGGGTTTGTGGCTAGTCCTGAAACTAGTCTAAAATAGGTGTTCCGAGTAAAAACGTCATAACTTCTTCATAACATATCCAAATTCAATAAGACAAAATGAATCTCTTAAAATACAGTCTACAGTATGTTGTGTACCATTTTCAAATCCATAGAGAAAATATTCCACGTGTGGCATTCTCTACAATTTCTCTCTCTAGAATAAGCCAGAATTCAACAAGGTCTGTCATGTTTGCGATAACTCGGTTTATGGGAGGTTCCAAGCAGTGAAACCTAGAGGAATTGCAGAAAATATATTGAAGAACATTTTGCACCATATTTATACCTTTATTCATTACAGGTACATAGTTATGATTGTTACAAGTTAGGGTTGTTGACTAATCCAAAATTAGTCATGTGAGACTAAAATAAAATTTGATGAAAATGTTAGTCACTTGTTGTTGAAGTTAAGGAAGGTTTGCATGTATGTGATCACATACACCAATTATGTTACAGAGTTATAGATCATATTTGGATGATGATATTGATGAGACAAGTTGAGGTGGCAGGTTGTTGTGACAGGTTGTGCATAGTTGATGCACTTGTATTGGTATAGATTGTTGGTACAATTTGACAGATTGATTTATGTCTACAAGTTTGGTTTGGTGCTTGAGGGTTGGATTCCTCACATCTCGGTTGATGTTGAGATGCATAGGTTGGGTCTTGCATTGAGAGTTGCTTCTCTCTTGGAGTTGGTTCTCTATTTCAGTTTGTGCTGATAAAACCCAAGGATTGTAGTCCGTAATACAAAACAAACTTATACATATATCTGGTGTTCCTTGTGTTCTTTATTGTGATGGTGCATAGCTCTTTATTGTTAATGTATGTCATTGAGATATATTTACATGAAAGAAACTAAGTATGAATGGAAGTAATAATTAATGATGTTGTGAATGGTGATTTATAACTAAAGTTTTGTGAGAAGTGTAAAATATCTCTCACACTGATTCACCCCCCCTCTAAATGTGATCGGTGTGTCCAACATATCTATAATACAATCAATAAATGGGGATGTTTCTTCTTGTTAGCACTAGAGGTCACACCTAGATTGTTGTATGTGTAAGCCTGGTGCCCATCAAAATATAAATGGATTGAATTGGTTTGAATAGGTGGATCAACAAGACTGGGAAAGAAAGGGAGAGGGCAACAAATTGTCAAGGAGTCATAACATCCTACAAATCAAATGCACTCAAATTGTATATTAGACAAAAGGGATATATAATGATGAGTAGAATCATGGTGAATATGACAAAAGGAAGAACATCCATTGTACAGAGATCCTTTCTGCAAACAGATAAATATTGCTTTGACAATAAGCAATGATTTAATGGGAAAGCTACAACAGATCCTTTGTTGTTCATGAATCCATCCATCAATGGAAACTATGATCCTCAAAACCTGCAATATTTTCAACCAAGAAGATAACAAAGAAATGGAAAAATACAGAAGACAATCTAATAACAGCTCTCATGAATCTTTAATGGCAGAAAATGTTATTACAAACAGGCCCTCGGGCTTACAAATGAGCAACTAAAACTGCTCCTCCAGCTCTCTCCTCTCTTGGCTCATGAATCCAACTCTTTCCTTATCAAAAAACACGTCATATATAGTAAATGATCTCTCTCTACCCTAAGAAGGTCGAAACCAAAGAGCTAAATAGGATCCTCATCCATTTAGGAGTCTTGTTACAAAAGATTCCAACAAAAACCTAACAAATTCTTATTTTTAGGGATCTTGTCTATTGAGATAAATGCCTTTTGATACAAGTAATGTTTCTTGACCTGGAGATGGAACACATGTCCCTCATGTCCAAATAACTCCTAGGAGACCATTTGAACCTTCCCTGATAGTTAGCAGCCTTCCCATAGCTCGAATTTGACAAATTGTTAGAGTTTGCAACGCCTATGACAGCATGCGCTGCGAACTTTCATGTAGGTGATGATTTTGTCATTTCTCCCAAAATACAAATTGGGTCAAGCGGATTTTTTTTCAGAAAGTCAAAAAAATATTTTGTATCCTCCACATCAAATTTCAAAGGAACCCGGATTGGAATTCAAAAGTTATGATCAAAACAATCCTTTGTTGTGTGCTACTTTCTTACAAACTATCATAAATTACCAGTTCACAGGGCAACGAGCTGCGAAATTTCCTGGAGCAGCCTGTATCAAGTGTCCAAAAATGTTGTAAACTTCGTAATCTTAATAATCTTGATTAAAGGAAAGAACCCAAACTGGTAATCATGGCTTACAAAACATAGCCATCACCAAAAATGTTGCAAAATGCATGAAACATGAAATTTGACCAAAATTGATGATGGATATGGAGGCTCAATGTCTTCATCTTTTGGTTATGGAGCTTCTTCTGATAGTCACCTTGGGAAATATGTATAATCATTGCTCTGCCACTTTTTTTAATTTATTATGACAGTTGGTGTGTGAAAACAGAGTGAACAAGAGTTTTAAGGTTTAATGACAGAAATATCTTCTTAGAGTCCACCTTGTCCAAAGCTTTATACACATCAATGGTATGATATAAAGCACCTTTCAAAACGAGGGAATAAAGGAACATCCATTGAGATTTGTAATGAAAGGAAGACAATTGAAGCTTCTTGTTAATAATAGGGTTTCAACAACATCGATATCAGTTTGTAGCACTAATGAAGTATGTAATTTCAGGCTAGGTTCTTAAATAATTTGACCATATACGTCAGGTTTGATAGAGGTCTGCTTCAATGGATTAACATTACACTTCAAAATGATGTAGAAAATGAGGGTTTCAACTAATTCTGGAAACAGAGGGTTTGCAGTGCTAGTTTGCAGTGCTAGTGCAATAAACAACATCCTCTTTTAGCCTTTGAACAATGTGAAGACCATCAAGGAGTACCTGATAAACCTGGTTTTGATGTTGATTCATGTGAATTTGAACTGATATATCAGAAAGTCGTCCAAATTTCAAGGATCCTCTTCAACCAGTCTGCAACGCCAAATTCAAACACATATTACACACTTTGAGGAGACTACTAGTAGATCTTATGACATAATCCCTGAAGAAGTGGTTAAGTGTAGGCTCTAAAAATAATGAAACCCTCTGTGACGCGATCATTTAATTGCAATGATGACAAATTAATGAATGAGGTACTTAGAGTATGTTGCGAACTCTCCTAGTGAGTTGGCAGCACATACACATGACTTTGACCTGGCACTTAAATGGATAGATGGTGACAGAAGAAACCTTGTGTACAACTTGGAGGTGTGACATGTCAAGGTAATGTTGTAAAAATCAAAAGTTTGACTCATGGAGGTTTATTTACCTTGTCATTGATAACAAATTACATAACCCAAGTCTAGACATAACTTCATTTATTTAAAACAAAACCTAAGTTATGACCGCAACCTAAAAACTCAAAACCTAAACAAAAGTGACTATTTTTTACCCCTACAATTCTATGTACTAACACTTCCCACCTGGTTAAGTAATATGTCGCAGTGATGATTTACCCCGCCCCTGATCTACTTGCTTGTGGATTGATTGGTCTTATAAATTTAGTGGCCCACTTATCAAATGCTTGAAACATAACTTGTGGATTTAATGGAATTCCATATCTTCTAGACGGTTTTCCCACTCTTTGACATATGTCGCAGGACTGAAAATACTCCACATCTTTGTGCAGTTTACGCCACCAAAGGCTTGTGCATAAAATATTTTGTGTTTTTCCTTTACCTGCATAATTCCCTCCAGCAATCCCATCGTGCACTTCCTCTAGTATAATCAACCTTTCATGTTCGAGTAAACAATGCCTCAATATTCCATATGCCCCTAAGTTATAAAAGTTTCATGCAATCAATTGATAATCTATTGCTTTCATGACCAATTGCTTCTTCTACACGAATGTCATTTCGGAGGGGCCACACCTTTACTTAGAAACTCCACAATGTCCGTGAAGTAATCATCCACCATCCTTACTGTAAATAATTGAGCATCTGGGAAATTATAATCTACATTACCTACATCCTCTCCTGTCAATATACGCGAGAGATGATCTAGTCCTACATTCAACTTCTTTGGTTTTACTATGACCTCAAAGTCATATCCCTGAAACAATAACAACCATCTGCATATTCTTCCTCCTAAGATAGGCTTATTGACTAAGTACTTTAATGCATAATGGTATGTATACATCTTGAAGTGAGACCCTACTAAGTAATGTCTGAACTTCTGGAGCGCAAACACCATGGCCAATCCTTCCCATTCTATAGTGGTATAATTATTTTCAGATATAGACAATTTCCTACTTGCAAACACAATTGGATGATCGATGTCTCCTTCTCCTGGTTGTGATAACATTGTGCCCAATGTTATGGATGATGCATCTACATGTACATGGAACTCCTTATTCCAGTATGCAAATATTAAAATGGGTGTGATGACCAGTCTTTATTTCAACATGTCCATCCCCTTCTGGAAGTCCTCATTCCATTGGAACTTGGATTCCTTTTTCATCAACTTTTCCATGGGTGTTATAATCTACGCATATCCTTTGATAAAATTTGTGTAATAACTTGTATGACCCAAAGTTTCCCTCATCTATCTGACTGATGTCAGGCTCCAACTCCAAAATAACTGCAATCTTGGTTGGGTCAACTAGGAGTCCCTATTTTCATATGACATGGCCTAGTAGAATTCCTAATGGTGCGAAAAAGATACATTTCTTTAAGTTCAACGAAATATCAACTAGGAGTCCCTATTTGCATACGACATGGCCTAGTAGAATTCCTAATGGTGCGAAAAAGATACATTTCTTTAAGTTCAATGAAATATGACACTGTCTGCATCGATCTAACATGAGTTGAAAAACTTTTATATGATCTTGTAGTAGTCTGAACACCGTCCAATCAGCTAAGTAAACTTCTAAAAATTGCAACTGAATAGGAGAATACAATAACTTCGGACTACCCAAAGCAGATAAGATACTTGGCTTGAGGGTTGAGGCCTTACTTAAGGGTTAGGAAAGTGAAGGCTAAGACTAAGGCTTATAACTCACACTGTTAGGTCGGAAGGCTTCTAACTAACTAAAATTGATTCCTGGACTTCTTTCTGTTAGGTCGGCGAAAGGTCGCAGCCTTGAGCGATATATAAGTAACTGGAGGGAGTGGCCCTAGTGCCACGAACGAACGATAAGAAACTAATACCCCTAATAACTTGACTAATAAAATGAATCATTCATGTTTAAAGGGAGGATGAGGATGCGTAAGCAGGCTCGACATGTATTTGTTTTCATATAGTAATATTCAGTATCCTTTATTAAAGGTTTTATGAAACATTGGAATAACGATCAGCTCCCGAGTACGGGAGAGATTGTTGTTTGGGGGGTTTGAAGGCTTAAAAGTGTCCATAAGCAAGCCCATCTTTCCAATACTCTAAGTTCAGGTAGGGATGGGGAAGAAACTCTTGCTGCATCATAAACTGATTCAAGGTAAACAACGGGAATATCTATGATGCCTTGTCAAATTGGGAATGCCCTATTTGAATGGTTTAGGGACCGCCTTCTAACGATAAGACTTCATGAACTCATCTAATCGAAGACCACAATGCTTTACGAGGGTGTATGATATTTTTTAATTAGGAAAACAACTTTCTATTGTTTCGTGTTGATTGTGTTATCATCCTTAAGCGGCGATAGAGGTTTTTCTCAATCAGTTGAGTACAACTTAGTTGAGTCCTAGAATTTCTATTCGGAATTGGGGCTTTGTTGCTGGTTCATCAACTGGCCATGTCAAAAGTTGAAATTTACTTAGCAATAGCTAGTCTGTTACTTTTACGTTTGGTGGAAATTAGAAAACCAGTACACCCGCCTCATAATTGGGCACGGAATCTGCTATGGGATCTTTATATGGAACTGGATATGTCATCTCATAAGCTTTTCAATGATAGAGTTAATAAGATGAGTTCGGTAACCTTATAATAGGAACTAATGGGTAAACATGACACTTATAAAGGGTATAGGTTGTGATTCAAATGCTTCATACTGGAATATCATAGATAGTGAGTGCACCTTGGCTCATTCCACGGAGCTGTTTGATTGATTTGAGAAAGATGCACCCAGCCTTTTCTACCTAGAGCAAGTTCTCCACCTCTTTGATCCTCAACGTTAGTTCTGTAATGCCTACCTTCCAATGAACTATAATGATAGGTCATCTTCCTTACGCACATGCTAGTTATCTCACATAATGCTACATCAGAACCTACACCCACTCTCATTTTCCATATTCAATCCATTGCCTTACATAACTGGTACTTTACCATCATGCCATATATGCGTATGCTAATTCATAATATTCAGAATACCCGTAGGGTCTACTACGAAGTAGTCTTTTTACTTGAAAGGTAGGTTCTACTGGTTATGCTTACCTTGTGACTGGTGGAGGTACCGGTACTGGTGGATCAATTGATTGAGCTATAATATTCAAGAGGTGCAACACAAAGAATGGTTTATTGGTGGGATGTTATCTCCTCTATGGATGAACTCCTTGAAGGTTGCCACTGCTACTCTAGAAAAAACCGTAGGGGCATTATTCAATCCAAATGGAATCATCATGTACTAATAACTACCCCACTCCATTGCAAAAGTAGTTTTGTGCCTATCTTCCTGCACAATTTTTATCTGATGGTATCCAGAGAATCCATCGGTGAAGGAATAAGTTTCTTCACCTCCTACATTCTCCAGCACTTCATCCATGAAAGATGTTGGGAACGGATCATGTAATCATGTGTCGTTTAGTTTCCTCAGATCTACGTAGATCCCAATTCCTTGGGTCTTCTTATCCTGCACCACTATTGGGATAATCCACTCAGATTCTTCTACTGGTTCAATGATTCCTGCGTTGAGCATCATGTCTATTTCAGCCTTAACCTTCTCCTTGTACCTTGGTTTCAACCTGTAAGGTCTCTATCATATTGTCTTAGCTCCATGTTTTAGTGGAATCTTCATCTTGCCTAAATCGCCTGGTATTCCTTTCATCTCTAAGAATGTGGGTGGAAATAAATCATGATATTCCCATAATAAGTTTGCAACCTTCTCAAGTGTCTCATTGTTCCAATAGTCTCCTATCTACGCAAACTTAGGATTCTCTGTTGTCCCAATGTTGACCTTCTTTATCTTTATAGGCTATATGTACATAATAAATGCAAGCTCTGGCCCTTCTACTACGTGTCTTCTTTCTGTCTCTGGTACTTGCACATTCATGGGATCCTCTTCCTCGTATTCTTCCTCTGTGATATTATAACATTACAATAGCTTATGGACTGCCATCTTGGCTTTGTGCACACTGCATAATGGTACTACTTCCATCGGTTCTACCTACGAGAAGATCTTTATTCGAATGGCCTATGGTGTTGCATGTATGGAGGGGGATTTATGTTCAAACGCGAATGTGATTTTGAATCTCTAGACCAATAATTCTCATTCTGTTGTCTCCCTCAGCATCTCCAATTCTAGATACCAATTCTTCGAGATTGTGTCCAACGTGTGTATGAATCGGTGCATCCACTCTGTCTCTGATTCTAAGCGCCATAATCTCTATATCTTTCTAAGTGACCCACCAGGTCACCCTCTCCTATGTATTTATGTGCACTTTCTGCTTCCTCGGGCCCAAAGCGTATTTTCATAAGTCTAATGCACTACACTCCATCCTTCATTCCCTTTCTCTGTGCGGCCCACCATCTAGCTGGATTTTACTTTAAGATGACATACAGGGACAAAATCCTCTGTGGTTCAGGTATCTGTAACTCAAATTATTGTATAAATATACCAATCTCAGCTATCCCATCATACCAGGGTGGTTCACATAGTTTGATGGAAACCCAGCACAAGGATCGGTTTATATGTGCACATCATCTTGCTTACACTTCATGCATCTTCTGCTGCCAATTCTCTAGACTAGCTTTTGAATATGATGTGAATGAACTAATACTTCTCCAATTCAGTGCACCATCTGTTGTCGGGTTGACATAATCTTCCATCTGCATTAGATTATATAATTTTTCCATGTCATTTCCTCTTGTTGACTCTATGTATCTCTTCCCTTCTGATGGGTCCAAAGGTACAGTAACTTTAGCTCCCTCATCTCCCTCCTTTTCAAGTTAATAATTTCCTAGTTATCGATCTCCCATTCCAATCCCATCAGTGTTGGATATGGTTGATTATCATATATATCTCAATGACTTCAAAGTCTTCCATGTTGCACACCCCATCTATGTTAACCGATACTCATGTTAGTCACCCAATCGGGACTATCTTATGCTGATGTGGGAGACTTAGTTGAATAGGGGACCATATTAGCTCAGGTTCTCCCATCGTCTCCCATGTTTGGTTAGGTAGTACATTCACATCCAATCCTAAATCCATAATAACATTATCCACATTGTACTCTCCAATCTGTGCATTGAACCTGAATTCTCTGTTGGTTCTCTTCCTACCAATACTTGGTTTACCATTCTTTGTGTGACAGGGGTTTCTCTTTCTTTTGTGCATTGATTGATCATGTCATATAAAGTACTTAGCATGGTCATATATTTCATTAGTTCTACACAAATATTTAAGAATTTCATCAATGCACTTACCTATGCCATTGGCTTCTCCGACACTACTTGACCTTCTATCTGAAGTAGCGGTGAGGTTGATGCTCCCTCAGGTAGTCCAAGTATCTCTTTCCTATATTTATGATATGTATCTTTCTCATGTTGTGGATTGAATGGTGGTATAGGCCTCGATGACTTCCTTACCCACTACTCAGGTTGCTTCCCTTGGTATGTCCTTATTCTAGTGCCTCTGCATGTAACAACTGCCACTATTGGTCCTTCATTGCATCTTTCAATTGATATCATCTACACATTATGATTTTGATGCTAATTATCAATTGGGTTTCCTCTAGCCTGCCATTTTGAAAGTAGATTGGGACATTCCTCTATTGTGTGATCCAGTGCTCTGCAATATGTGCATGTGGTACATGATTTCTGGAAATCTCGGGCCAAGTGTCCAGGTTGATTACAATTATAACAGATAATCGATCTGCGTCCTCCTCTACCAAAATTCCCTCTACCTTGCCCTTGCCAAAGTTTCCTTTGTTCCCCTAATCGAAACCTCTTTGATTAGTATATTGTGCACTATTCACATCTATGTCAATATTCTCTTCATGGATCCTATACATATCCGATGTGCGCTCCCTTAGTAGGTCTAACGCCCAATAGTCCTTCTCTCCATGCCCTACCGACTTGTAAAAATTGCAAAACAAGTTCTTTGGAGTACTCTAATATTTATGGAGTAATGGACACTCAGTGGAATGATGACACCATTTCTTACAGATCTCGTAGTATCCTCCTCCAGGTAATGGATTCATTCCTCCAGCTACTAAATATTGTGTGAATGTTCAAAATTCATCTTTGTGGTGGCCTTCAATCCTACACTTTGTACATCAAATTTGTTCTTGTTTCTCCCTTCCTTTGGTAAGTTCGACCAATTGAATTTTCAAGGTGGCCAACTGTGTCTGAACCTATGCCATTCCTCCAGTATATCATGCTAGGGATGTCTCCAGTTTCATTGTGATTTCTAGGGCCTTGAGCTACAACGCAACCTTCTATTCAATTAGTGGTCTAAGAATGTGGGGTAGAAGTCCTGCAATGAACCACTCTTGATGTTGTTGATATGGAATTTGGAAATTCAACCTCCCCATCACATCCCTAAAGTGTTGATCGCAATCTCATACTGACTTTGTTTGTACCTATTTCATCTCTTTCATTTGGCTGATGTACTTCGATTCTGACTTCGGCATCTTGAACTCCTTGGAGAGCGCTTGCTTTATCTCTTCCAAATTCCTAGCATGCCTGATAGGCGTAATACTATGTAACTTCATATACCATACTAGTGCACGACCTCTAAAGGTTATCACCAACTGTGCAATTTTCGCAGCCTCATCTAGTATGTTCTTGGTGACCCAAATTGTTTTGCAAACAAACAAGTGTTGTTTCAGATCCTCTAATCCCACTCCCTTGAATTTAGGAAGTCTAAGAGTAATATCTATTCCCACCATGTTGGTTTGTGTATTATCTCCTCTTAGTGATGTTGGTGGAATCTGATTTTGAATTTGTGTGCTACTCCTGCTATTCTGACTGCTATTATTTTTTCCTCCTTGGCTAACTATGATGGCTCTTGACAAGTCTTCAAATGTTATCTCTGATTGTGGTGATGCACACGGGGTCATGGATTCAACGAAGGATCATGTTTGAGTGGGACTTGTCGGCTCCTCTATCATTGTACTATATTGACACCCCTCTTTCCATCCTTCTATATATGGTATCTCTAATATTCATACTTATGCACATGGTTCTCGTTATTCTAGCTCACTATGCGGCTCTTCTCTCCCAGCCCCAGTCTTTTGCCTTTTGTACCTTCTTCTTCGACACAACTCTCCAAACTTGTAATATTCCTCTGGTGTACTACCTTCTTGCATCCTCAGTCCCTTCCTTACTTTTTCATTGTGATCCAGGTGGATATCGTTGGCCACCCAACTTTTCCAACTGGCTCAAAACAATTTTTTGGCAATTTTGGCAATTTACTATTTTTAGAAGTTTTCAACTTTTGGGGCCATTTTGAGGCCCTAAACGATGTTTTTGGAAAAATGGGGAGAAATATGGAAGTTCCTTCGATATTTCCCACAAAATGAATCTCCTCGACGATACCTTTCCAACAGGCTATCATGCACCTAAAACGAAGATCGTATGCAAAAGTTATGACCCCATGAAGTTGATGTACTAACTTACCCAAACGGGGCCCACATGAATTTTGGCGCTTCATATCCTAGGGTTAGGTTTTTGGATGTCTAGGGTTTTTGGAATTCCTGTTTATTGTAAAAAGGCCTTCAGAGCCTCATTGTAATCATCTTCTTGCAAATGCGAATATCCATCACATCTCTTCTGAGAGATAAGCTGCCACTTTTCTAGCGAGTCTTTCACTTTGTATTTTTACAATCTCTGTACATTTCTTTCATTAATATAAATTGTGTATTACTGTATCTCTGTGTTTATGGTTGCATCTATGATACATTCTATTAAATTATTCAATATCCGTGATATCTCTGTGCATTTCTTTATTATATCTCCACTCTCATTTCATGCCGAAAATAATCTAAATCAGTGGTATCGGAGCAGGCTGCTCTTGATTGTTTTTTCAGTGCATGTCCACGACGAGGTCCGGGTATAGCAAGTTGGGTCTCGAGCTTGTCTCTCTTGAATACAATAACTCTCGCACACCCAAGAAACCCTCAATGGTGGAAGAAAATAAAAACGACGGAGCAGACGATCCCATCAATCTGTTGCTTGAGAAATCTCTCATGCGACAGAGGGACGAAATGATGGAGAATTTTGCCCACATCCTTCAACACCTGCTGATAGCAGCAGGTGCATCTTCATCAAGCATCCACTTTGGAGGCACCTCATCTTTCAAGGTACAAGTTAATTTTGACATTCCTGTATTTGAAGGATAGATAGATGCAGAAGCCCTAGACAAATGGTTAAATCTACTAGAAGGTTATTTCTCTGTTCACAATTTTTTCAATAGAAAAAAGATCACCTTCACACTCCTTAAATCTCTCCCCCATGTCAAACATTGGTGGGAAACTTACTGGGAGAAGAGTTCCACAAAGGAGTCTGGAATATATGGGGCTGAGTCCACTTGGGATTTTTTTGTAGATGCGGTAAAGGAACAATATTACCATGTTTGCAACTATGAGGACCAGTACATGAGATGGACCACACTACGGCAAGAGAGGGGCCAAGAAGTGTCGAATTTCACCAATACCTTCCATACTTTGCGCACCAAGATGGGTATCAAAGACTCTGAAGGACATTTGGTTCTGAAATACTGTGGGGCTCTACACAGATACATCCAAACTGAAATGAATTTTCTAGACATCTCATCACTCGGTGTTGCTTATCGATATGTTGTTAAAATCAAGCAAAATTTTAAACACCAGAACAAACGGGAGTTCGGATATGGAAATCCGCAACCAAAGTATGAGAAATACGGCCCTAACAAACAACTTCCTGAAAACCAATCTAAGCCATAAGAAAAGAAGGGTCACGGAAAGACGAAGAAGGACACTGGAAAATGGTGTGATTTCCACAAAATCCCTTGGCACAACACCAATGAATGTTGCTCAAAACAATCATTGGTGGCCGAGATCAAAGACAAGGAGCCGAACCCTGATTCAAAATCTGATTCTGAAAATACTGGTAAAAGACAGATCATCGACACAGACCCCACTGTTATTGTCACGACCACGGCAATTCAACCAGAAGAACCAACAGATCCAAAAGAAGGGGAGCGCCTTTTTCATTCACAGATGTGGGTAAAGGGGACCCCACTGCATTTTATTTTTGATAGTAGAAGCTAGAAGAACCTCATCTCATCATAGGTCGTCAAATAGTTGGGATTGTTGACAACACCACACCCACAACCATACAACATCGGGTGGCTTCGCTAAGGACGAGATCTTTGTGTCTGTCAGCAATGTCGATTGTCATATGGCATCCAGCCCTTCAAGGATGAGGTACTATGTGATGTTTCCTCACTGGATGTCTGTGATGTTCTCTTGGGCTAGACATATATGTGGAGACGCCATGTTGTTTATGAATCTCGACCCCGCAGTGTCATTGTTTCTCTAGGGGGTCATCTCTACATAATACCAGAGGTAGTTCTGACTATTTTTCCACCTAAATAGTGTCGCAAGGTAGTATCTCATACTGCAAAATTCATCTTCTTCACAATCTGTTCAAAAGGGGGATAGAAGGACATTGCAACCACTACAGCCTCGCCCAAAGCACCTTCTATCCAACAAAAGCAGGTCGACAAGGTTGCAGCAAAATGCAAAGATTACTTCTGCACATCGTTCTCTCATGTAGCTTGACTTGTTAAACAGCCTCAACCTCAACAGGTTCATGATAGACTTCCACAAACTAAGCAGCGTGACGTCTCCAGCAAGGCAAGCAGATCACCAAGATGCAGATTCAGCAAACGCTTTTCCCTCTCCCTGGGGCACTCAACGCAATGGATACCATTGCTTCCTAAGGAGGGATGATTGATCCAGGTGGATATCGGTGGCCACCCACCTTTTCCAACTGGCTCAAAATAGTTTTCTGGAAATTTTGGTAATTTACTATTTTTTGCAGTTTTTAACTTATGGGGCCATTTTGAGGCCCTAAACGACGTTTTTGGGAAAACGGGGAGAAATATGGAAGTTCCTTCAATATTGCCCCCAAAATAAATCTCCTTGACGATACATTTCCAATGGGCTATCATGCGCCTAAAACGAAGATCGTATGCAAAAGTTATGACCCCGAGAAGTTGATGTACTAACTTACCCAAATGGGGCCCACATGACTTTTGGTGCTTCATCTCCTAGGGTTAGGTTTTTGGATGTCTAGGGTTTTTGGCATTCATGTTTATTGTAAAAAGGCCTTCAGAGCCTCATTGTAATCATCTTCTTGTGAATGCGAGTAGTTATCACATCTCTTCTCAAAGATAAGTTGCCACCATTCTAGCGATTCTTTCACTCTGTATTTTTACAGTCGTTGTACATTTATTTCATTAATAGAAATCCTGTATTACTGTATCTATGTGTTTATGGTTGCATCTATGATACATTTTGTTATAT
Organism: Picea engelmannii; assembly: GCA_009831015.1. Classification (NCBI taxonomy): domain Eukaryota; kingdom Viridiplantae; phylum Streptophyta; class Pinopsida; order Pinales; family Pinaceae; genus Picea; species Picea engelmannii. Next base: position 375,192 of record ML787418.1, read on the forward strand.
TATTGGATATCTGTGATATCTCTGTGCATTTCTTTATTATATCTCCGCTCTCATTTCGTGCCGAAAATAATCTGGATCACATTGCCTCCTTCCTTCTCTCAGACGATCTTCCTATCATCCTTCGGCTCCACCTATGTGCGCAAAGCACCTTTATCTGTCAGACTTCATTATCATCACATGTTTTTCACATAACAACATTTTTATCCATGTGTTCAATTATTTCAAGAACCTTCCATGCGGGCCTTTGAAAAAATTTATTTCTGCAACACTGTATGATTGAATGCAATCTACGACAAATTCTATGACATAACCCCCTAGTACACTATCCAACCAAAAATAAATTGCTCGAGTAGTTGAGTTACTTACCGAATTCAATTTTCTTACCAATTCAGGACTCCAATTCTTCGGCGTTGCAGCACTAAACCTTCATGTCTTCTCTATGAACCTCTCTAGCCACTCGGTTAGAATTTCTAGGAATTTGCCAAAGAAAATTTCATGGAGATCCATGAACACATACTTTTGCATCCATTACTTGTCACTCATCGGAGGGTTCATGTTCTCTTGTCATGTGAAGCCACGTTCTTTTTGTTTTAACCAGTCTATGATCTCTTTCTTAGTCAACCTCCAAAACATCCCCTTAGTCGCAATTTCTCGGTCCCAGCAACGGAACCATTTGTTGGTTGGGTTCTGGGTCTATGCATGGGTTGTAAGACCCAAGGTTCAGTTCAATTATGACAAACAAACCCTCAAGAAACCGACCCTTTCAGCATCACTTGCTTGTGCAAATGAAGTCTCACCTGAGGTATCTATTGGGACTGGAAGAACCAAGCTTTTGCAGTAGTAAGGGAAAGGGAGGTGGATCCTTGAGTCATTGTTCCTTATTCTAGTTTAGGTATGTTTCTGATTATTACATAGATTATCATAGTTATTCATGAACATTGCAGCATAATCGCTTTGTAAACTAACTCTAGTCTGCGAAGTATAGCATCATTCATAAATGCACATAAACAAGTAAAGAACACAAGACACAATATCCTCTCTAAACTCTTTCTTTATTCATCTTCTGTCTTTTCCAATTGTCTTTTACATTCATAACCTTTGCATAACATTGACTTTCTTCTATGCCCCCTAATCTCCCAATCCCGTGACATATTTATCCCCAAAATCTAGGGCCTAAATCCCTATTATCCTAAAATAGCCTATTATAATGCATGGCATGGCCAACTTCAATTAACAAGTCTTTTGTTTTCTTCTACTTGTCGTTCTTTATACAACTTCTTTGCTTCTTTTCTATTTTTGGAAAGGCACACTATCGTCCTTCGTGCTTTCTCCTCTCACTCACTTGCTTTATTCTTTTGTCTGTGCACTATCTTCATTCTACACGCTTTCCTTCCTTCTATGCCATTTCTACCTCTTTGTGCACTTATGTCATTCTACGCATTTTACTTCATTTTGAGCGCTTACTTTATCCTTATGTTTTTTCTCCCACAATTGAATTCAAAATTGTTTGTCCAATAATACCCCTCTTAGATAAATTACTAAAATGACAACCTTAGTGCAATCCATTAAATAATGCTCATTAATACTCCCAAATTACAGGAACAATTGAAATGCATCGGAATCAAAATTTGACTGCGCGGGTGTGATCTCGATGATGAAAGATGATAAGCGGACCTCTAAAATAATCATATAACTCTTTTAAACCCTTTTATCTCATTGGTAATATCAAATCACCCCTCTGGTCAATTTGTCATAAACCCATAAGGTTGTCTCCAAATATAGAGCAAGGGAATCCAAAAATGGGGACATTACAATCCTCCCTTCCCAAAGATTGCTTCTCCTCAAGAAATGCCATCACAACCCTATGATCAACAAATTAAGCCAAACTAAAAATGAGAATGATCCTAGGGTCCCAAACCAACCTGAAAAATGTGAATCATATATTGCATACAATATTTCCATGCAAAGTACTAACACAAGAGGCCTCCTGAAGACCACCGACCAATAGAGAAAACAAATATTGTAAATACTCATTCCACCACTCATATAATATCCCACCTAATAAACCAATCCAATGATCCATATGAATAAGCTCCTAAAAATAGCAGTTGGCCCTCCCATCTATACCAACTACTAAATTGTCAACCCATGAAATCCCAAGGTCCCAAGCTAGCCTAAAAAAGAACCCAACATGTTGACATTACGCCACTATGATCATAAGTGGATTGTCCTCATGCCTAGACTACACCCTCCACTACTGGAACCCCAAGTTGTAACCCCTAGAAGACCCGACCCCACTACTATGGATCATATCCTGCAGATGCACCACAAGGGAATCAAAGTCTGCAAATCCATTGTCATACTCGATATTGGCATTTGAAAAATAAAATCTACCCTGCCATATAGCATGTGCCCCATGATCTCCTCTCGAAACATCCAAAAAATGAAGAAGAACAATCATATGAGTTCCTAGAACCCACATCCAAACTATAAATCCACTATGTCTCATACCAACTGACTCCAACTATGCTACATTGATCAACTTTGTGCCAGCTAATATGTATAGCTCCTACCAAAATGTCTTGATAATTGTGTTGTTTCGATCATGGTCAATGTACTCAAGCACCCTATGGAGTCTAAAAACCTCCCTAAAAAACCACTTTTCTACCTCCAGTGCCTCATACTCTAATGAAGTCCCTGAAATGTAGTCCCTCCAATGCACCTCCGGTAGACCTGTGCTTAAATTCGTCGACACACTCTCCCACCTCTATTCTGAAATGAGTGTAGATTGTTATAATCATGTTGGATAGGTATGATCTAACTCATTCTACCGATAATCCATGCACTCCCTCACATGTCTCCATGCATCATCCTTGAGGCCCTTCCATGAGAACCTCTCTTTGATTTGTTGGTAAGATTGGAAGTACCCAGAATGCCCTGCCAAGGGTGTATCATGTATAACCCTCATGATCTCTTCCCTAAGTATGGACTTAGGGAATAAGTATATGTTATCTCTATAGTAGATGATATCATCCACCACTTTGTACTTGTCATCCTGAATATGACCATTCATCAACCGGCATGCAAACCAATCCTTGGAAGATTCCACCAGACGGTGGGACTTTGAATCAGATGAAATCCTCATGAGCCAATCTAATGTGTCATCGATATCCTCCTGATGTGTCTGTACATCCTGCATACTAATCACATGGCCACAATATAAAGTATTTGTCATGCCAAGCTCCCTTTCCATATCCTGATGATAGCCTAATCAAAGATCAATCTCTGGAGAGTACTCTGTCCCATGCATGAATATTCTCTCCTTCATGCCCCATGTCTCATCTAGTTGTCTCAAATGATCCTCCCATGTCCTACTGTATATGAGGAGGTCATCAAAGAACACCAACATAAACCCCTGTAGTTGCAGTGTGAGGATGGGGTTCATGCGAGACTGAAAGGTGGAAAGTGTGTTGGTCAACCCTAGTGGTATGACCAAGAACTCATATGTTATAAAAATAAGATCATGGATAAATAAAATAAAACAAATGCGGAAATAAAACACAAAATATACGCAATACAATACAGACACATATATACATGGTTCACCCAGTGTGGGCTATGTCCACCACAGAAATTTCCAAGTCCTTCCTTTTATTATCTAGCAAAATGAAGGGATACAACCTACATCATGCCCGTTGTAACTTCTTCTTCTTTCTCTCATAGTATCCTCTCTTAAAATACAATAATCACACACATATCCAGCCATAATACAATTCCCTCATAAAAGAAGGTTGACTTCTAGGGAAAAAAACCCTAACATAACTTCTATCATTAGATCTGTGACCTTATAATGAACGGTCCATATTGACTATGAAATTACAATATTTTACAAGGCAATTTTTCCCAATATTTCACTTCGGGGGCGTTGCCCCCAATCCCCCGCCAGGGGAGTCTACAAAAATTTTTGTCGCCCTCCCCTGGTGACAGTTGTGGGAGGGAAATCCCCCCACACCCCCCCATTAGGGAATGGAATCCAAGCATGGTTGAAACAAACATCTGGATCAAGAATATAATCAGGCTCCACAACTAACATCGTAGTTCCCATAGTAACACTTGGAAGTAGTCTGGTGATATCTCAATCGAAGATCAATATTCGAGGAATATGTTGCTCGGTGAATCTCATTTATCGACTCATAACCTCTTGACACTCCAAACTCAAGGGTATGCTCAAAGTCCCTATCAAGAAGTCTCTCTAAAGGAATCTCCCCACAATCCCATACTAATATGCCCACATCCTTAATATATCCATTCCCACAATAAGTGGGTGCATATATCTCCTTGATGGTTGGTCCACAAGGTATATCCTTAACTCCCCCATCTACAATTATGACTTGAGCCATCAATGGGATCCCCAAAAGAAGTGTATCGTGATCTCCAAGATGCCTACTATGTGTATAATCAAAATTCTCTAGGTCATACCTCTCATCAAGCCCACGCAAATCTAAATGATCCTCACATTCAATCATCACAAGAAGCTCTTCCCTCAAATCTTGAGTACCACTAACATCCTCATGTGTTGTGGCTTCCATATATGAATGAGTCTCTACTATGGATGATGAGGAATGTGTCATACTCAACTCCACACAAAGCTCATCATAATCATCATGTGTGCAATCAACATGCCCATTATAATCACTGGTGTTATTAGTCTCATAGGATAGCTCTAATGGTGTATTGAAATTTGATGCTTTGTCAACCTCATTGCACACCTCCCCAATATGAATAGATGCATACACTTCCAGGAAGTCATCTTGGGGTTCTATCAAACTTCCCTCATGAGATGAGGCATCCACATCACCAACCACTTCATATTTGATGGTGCAAAATTCCTTTAATGTCATGGTTGTGTGAAACTTCTCACCAAGCGCTTCATACTCCCTCAAATAATCTAGCAACTCTTCAATCTTATTCCCAACTGATACGTGAGGCTTCAACAACTCCTCTCACTTTAACAATCTTGTTAGATTCCTTTGAATTTCTTGAGAGACTTGCCAAAATTCTTCCATGAGATCCAGATTTATGTTCATCTTGCTTAACCCCATGAGTGCAAACCTTGTTACCAAGTCACCTTGTTGAAATGGAAAGGTATAAATGTCGGTCACTTATTGGTAACAATCTGAAAAATACCCTTTTCATTGATTACCCTTTAGATTGGGAGGATGCACTGCTCTGATACTACTGTAGTAACCCCTCTTTGGATTGTTGGTGTTTATTGGCTCAACAATTTTTTCAAACAGTTTGATGGCATGCTCTATTGTCACTGAACTATCCCTCCTTTATTGTTGTTATGTATTTTGTTTATTGTTGTTATGTTATGGGTGATTTTGTGGTTCAACACTTTTGTCAAACATGTTGGAAGCAAGCCCAAAAACCTAGTGTAAATACCTTTGCTACTGTTGATATAATTTATGTATATTCGTTGCTATGTTTTAATAATGGTTTGGTTCAAGACTGTCTTCAAATAGTTTGTAACCAATCAATAGTACCACTGTAAAATCACTTTTTTTTTTGTTATGCGTTTCTGATTATAGAATGGAGTGTCTAATGTAGTTTACAAGCCATGCATGAGGCTTGATACCAAACTCCCTTGTTTTATTGCATTCAATATATATATCGCTCCTACAACAAATTGAACAACAAATATGATATAATTTATTATATGTATGACATGTACATATGATGGGAAGTTCTGAGTTAAATAGAGAGGGTATATGCTATAATATTCCTCTAACAATTGGCAAAAGTCATGCTGAAGTAAACTTGAGCTTAATCGACCCCCACAACTTCCACACATTGAGACAATGAATGGTACAACCTTTGCAATCCTCGATCTACTATAAAATAGCCAATACAGCCTCCACAAGAAGTAATATGACCTCCCTTCAATAGAGTTTGGCCCTCTTTCCAAATAAATATTCTCACTCAACAATCGGTTTCCATACTAGAGAATTTGGTCCCCATGCAAAAACTAGATCTTTTTAATAAATATTTCGGTTTCTCCAAAGGGAAACTTGTCCAACACAAGGAAACTCGAGCTCTATAAGAAAATGGTGGCCCCATCAAGAGATTACAACCTCTTTTCTAAGAAATCATAGCTTCTACTCAACAAATCGGCCTCCAAATAATATCTCAACCTGCACATGAGAAAATGTGTCTTCTTCAAAGTCGAGACTGCTACAAAAAGATGGATCTTTCCCTCACAATAGAAACAAGTGGAAGATCTAAATGATCTTACCCATCAAATGGCTAGGGTGGTTCTCTCACCACCAAAACCTGATTAGCTAGGGTGGAATCTTTCACCACCAGAATCAATCCAAACCAACGTTTACTCCAAACCTCCAAAGGCTCCAAGAGCTCTCCAAATCAAATCAAAATAATCATCAACATCATGAGAGAACGATCTCTCATTGTACTTTTATACCCCTTTTTATTGTTTTCCCTTCAAGTGATTTTTTAATTTAACTTTAGTATTTCGTCTAAAATCACTTTATTAATTTAATAAGTTTGTTTACTCCAAAAAGTGATTTATTTGACTTTAAAAAAGTGATTTATTTCACTTTTTATCCTCTCCATCATTTAAATCTCTTCATCCTAGTTCCAACGAGCTATTACACAAAGGTAGCCCTCTTAGATAAATTATTAAAATGACAACCTTAGTGCAATCCATCAAATAATGCTCATTAATACTCCCAAATTACGAGAATGGTCGAAATGCATTGGAATTGAAATCTGATTGTGCAGGTGTGATCCCGATGATGAAAGATTATAAGTGGACCTCTGAAAGCATCATATAACTCCTCTAAACCCCCTGATCTTGTTGGTAACATCAAATCACCCCTCTGGTCAAGTTGACATAAACCCATTAGGTCGTCTCCAACTACAAAATAAGGGAATCCAAAAATGGGGACATTACACCCTACAACTTCTACTCTTTCAACAAGTTCTTTAGTAAGTGTAACTTTGACACCTTCTTTGAGTTCACACTTGTTTTCATCTTAGATTAATATTATGGTTGGCACTGCTAATGTAGTAAGGTTTACTTTGATTTTTCATGCTCCATTAAGTTTTTTGGGATTCAAAATTAGCCTCGTGACTTGCCTACATGTAAATATAATAAACGCTTGCCAAAATTTTCAAGGAACTATGGGATATCAATTGAGGAGCACTTGACCAATTTCTTGAAATTTGTGGATAATTTGGAGGTGCAATATGAGGATGTGGTGGTAAATATGTTCGTGCAAAACCTTGAGGGGAATGCATGGAGATGGTACAAATCCATTCGTGCTACTTTTGTTGATGGATGGGATCCATTTAAACGTAAATTCACAAAAAAATGGGGTCACAAGCAAGACAATTCTTTCTTATTAATTGAACTCGCTTCTATGCTTAAAGAGGAGAATGAATCTGTATTTGAATTGAATAATCATATTTCTAAACTTTACTTTAAGATCCCTCAAAATATGCATCCTAATGATGAGTTTGTATTACAATGTTATTTCAAGGCATATGATGAATGGTTTGGTCTCTTGCTCGGGTAGAAATATCTTCACAATTTAAAGGAGGCCCAAGATGTTGTTATCAGGTTAGTGTTGGTTGTGGAGCCTGATTATCTTCCTTTTTCATAGGTCTTTGTTTTCAGTCGTGTTTATACCCCATGAAGATTGTACACCCTGGAATACTGTACAACCCTCCACACGGGGGAGCTTTCCCCCCCTGCGGGGTTCAGGGGCAAGTGGACCCCCTAAGGTAGTTTGGGGGCGAAGCCCCCGAAGGAAAATTTTCCTTGTAAATGTATATTGTAATTTCATAGTAAATCTGGACAGTTCATTATAAGGTCACAGATCTAACAATAGAAGTTATGTTAGGGTTTTTTGCCCTATAAGGCAACCCTTTTTTATGAGGGAAATGTATTGTAGCTATGTATCATTGCAAATATTGTATTCTGAGATAGGAGACTGTGAGAGAAAGAAGAGGAAGTTACAGTGTGTGTGTGTGTTGTAGTTTGTATCCCTTCATTTTGCTGGATAATAAAACAGAAGGACCTGGCAATTTCTCTGGTGGAGGTAACCCACACTAGGTGAAGTCTTTATTGTATTGTGTATCTTCTGTGTTTTATATCCGCATTTATTTTTATTTTATTGCTTTGCAATCTTGTTTTTCTAACAGTTAGAAAGAAATATTGTTGCATCCAAGAAGGGGAAAACCATCCATTCCCAATTGTTTGATCCCCAAGGCAAAGCACCTCAAGAAGTGAATAAGGAAACTTCTGATGAGAATAGTAAGGTAACAACACAATTTGTTGATTTATTGCAAGAGTTAACCAACCAGATGATTCGATTAGAAAAAAATGTTCAAAATCAACAAGTTTCCCCCAGTGATCAGAGGGTATTTTAGACAAGGAAAACCCTTTCTAAAAGACCTTTCCAATAAGAAAAGAAGGTCAAAGCTTCCACAATTTATGTGCCCATGAATATTAATAATTGCATTGACCATCCTTCTTCCATTCATTGTTGGAGCGCTTGCAAGTTACCTGCAATATTCTAGATATAATATAATATGCAGAACATAAATATTGAGCAAGCAATAGCGGAACAACAATGATATATCCAGAACAATATCAAAATAATACCAAAATAACACCAGAAAGAGCACCTTTATTAATGATAGAAATGTTCACTGGCCTTTTTGAGGGGGCAACCTCCAACAGAGCAGAGCTATATTACAATAATATCCAAGACAAACTTTACCCATGCCTCCTACACTTATTTCTACTAATTCTACCTTCTAAGGAAACTTTTAGAGGAAGATATTTCTAGAAGAAGAAGCTTCTATTAGGTCTTCTTACATTGACTTATTCTCATTTATTAGGCCTTATTAACTAATGTCGGCCTTTATTACATAGAAAACATATCATGCTAACTAATGACCCATGGATAGGGGTTAGGATAGGATCCTAACATGCCCTCTCCCTTCAAAAGAAACCTTGTCCTCAAGGTCGCAGGTGTGGAAACTACTGAAGTACGGTTGTTGGTTCCCAGGTCACATCGTCTGGTGATGTTTCCTTCCATTTGATTAACAATTCCTTGATGGTTCGACCACACAACCTATGTTCCCAGTTATTGAGGATTGCTTCGGGTTGGAGCTACAAGGATCCCTCTTCATCTAATTCTGGCAGGATGGTTTGTCCCACCACTTTCTTCAGACAGGAAACATGAAACACTGGATGGATTTTGGAAGTAGCTGAAAGAGCCAATTTGTAAGCTACCGAGCCAATACGCTTGATGATCTGGTAGGGCCCATAAAACTTGGGTACCAACTTATGATGTCCTTGAGATTTAAGAGATGTTTTCTTGTAAGGTTGGAGCCATAGAAACACATGATCCCCTTCCTGAAAAACCCTTTTGAAACGATGTTGGTCAACCTGTTGCTTCATGCAATTTTGGGCCACGTGGAGGTTATCCTTCAGAGTTGCGATAGTGGTTGTGTGACCTTGCAACATGGTATCAATAGATTGAAACTTGGATGTTCCTGGAAGATATGTAATGATTGTCGGAGGCCATTGGTCATACACTACTTCATATGGGATCATTTTAGTGGTCGTATGATAGGAAGTATTGTACCACCATTCTGCCAAGGGAATCCATTGCACCCACTGATGTTGTTTGTCTGAAGCAAAACACCATAAGTAGGTTTCCAAACATTTGTTGACCACTTATGTTTGGCCATCAAACTAGGGGTGATAGGTTGTGCTCATGTTTAGTTGGGTGCCCTGAAATTTAAACAACTCTTTCCAAAAAGTGCTAGTGAAAGTGGGGTCACGATCATATACAATAGAGGTTGGTATGCCATGTAACTTGAAAATCTCATCAAGAAAAAATTGTGCAATGAGTGTCGTTGTGAAAGGGTGAGGTAAAGCACAAAAATGAGCATATTTGGATAGACGATCAACCACCACCATGATCACCGATTTGTTCCCAGCTTTAGGAAGGCCCACTATAAAATCCATGGAGATGTCTATCCGCATTGAAGCAGGAATGGGTAGGGGTTGTAGAATGCCTGGCAACTTGACAGTTTCCCCTTTATTATGTTGGCACACCAACTCACATTAGTGACAAATTGAAGTATATCCTTCTTCATGCATGTCCAAACAAAATAATGACATGCACGAGCATATGTATTTTCGAATCCTGAGTGACCTTCAATGGCTAATGAGTGCAACTTTGTTAAGAGTCACAACTTGAGTGCAGAAGAGGGTGATATAACCAAGAGATCCTTATATCGGAGAGTATTATCCTGCCAGGTGTAGCCAGTGGGAGGATTAGGGTCCTCCTGAAGACGTTGAATTATCCTAAAGATAGTCGGGTGTGTGATCCACTCCTGGCGTACATCCTCAATTCAATTAGGGACTGGTAAGGATAAGGCAAATAGGGTGCCATCCTTCTCATGTTGTCATGACAAAGCATCAGCCACTATATTTTCTTTGCCTTTTTATATATGATTTCATAGTCATAACCCAACATTTTAGTCGGCCACTTGTTTTGTTCGAGGGAGGATAACCTTTGCTCCAAAAAATACTTCAAACTATGGTGATTTGTTTTGATCTGAAAATGATGTCCCAAAAGGTAGGGCCTCCATGTGTGCACCGCATGTAGAATGACCAACATTTATTTTTCATAAGTGGATCTACCCAAGTTGAGTCCACTCAATGCTTGGCTACTAAAGGCTACAGGTCGACCCTCTTGGGTGAGAACTGTGCCTATACCAGTGCCCAAAGCATATGATTCCACCACAAAAAAATTTCTAAAGTCAAACACTGCTAAAATAGGAGTAGTGCACATCGCTCTCTTTAATCCAATGAAGGCTTGCTCCACCTCAATTTTCCAATGAAATGCATTCTTCTTGAGAAGGTCGGTCAAGGAATTAGCAATTTTTCCATAATGGTGGACAAATTTCCTATAATAGCCTGTGAGACTGAGAAAACCCCATTGGCACTTTAAGGTCATGGATTGCGTCCACTCCTGCATAACTTGTATCTTTTTTGGGTCCACTTTTACATCATCGTGACTCACAATGTGTCCCAAGTACTTCACTTCACTGGCTCCAAAGGAACATTTGGTCTCTTTACAAACAATTGGTTGTCCTATAGCAAGTGAATAACTTTGTTCACATGAAGAAGGTGGTTATCCTAGGTGCAACCGTAAATTAGGATGTCATCAAAGAAGACCAGGATAGATTGTCGAAGGTAAGGTTTCAATAGTTTATTCATAAGACTTTGGAAGGTGGATGGAGCATTGCATAGGCCAAAAGGCATGACCAAGAATTCATAATTTCCCTTATGAGTTCTAAAAGCAATCTTCAGAATATTTGCCTCCTTCATCCTAATCCGGTGATAGTCAGATTGAAGGTCCAATTTGGTGAAGACACGGGCCCCTTGGAGTTCATCCAACAAATCATCAATGACCGGAATGAGAAACTTATCTTTTATGGTCAGTTTATTGAGGGCCCAAAAATTAGGACACATGCACCAAGTACCTTCTTTCTTCAAGACCATCACTACTGGTGAAGAATATGGACTTGTACTATGGCAAATTACACCCGCCTCGAGTAATTATTGTACCATTTTTTGATTTCATTTTTTTAAGGAAATGGATATATGTAGGGTCTTAAATTGGGGGGTTGATTGCCTGGAAGGAGAGGGATGTTATGATCATGCTCACCTCAGAAGGGATGTAAGGTAGTGGGTACCTCAAAGACCTTTGGGTACTTGTTGAAATAAGTTGCAAGCTAGGAGGAACTACCTGCGAGGCATGTTAAGTGACCTGGATGGAATTAAATTGAGCAATCACACCATGGTAGCCTTTCTTCAACAATTATTCCATCCTGTGAGAGCTGATGATTTCAGGAGAGCCCGCTTGTAGACCTCGAAGGGTATATGAGTGAGCCTCATGGTGAAATATCATATATAATTCTTGATAATCCATTGTGATTGGTCCCAAAGTGTGAAGCCATTCCACACCCAATACAACATCACAACCACCCATGGAAATAGAGAACATGTGGGTTTTCAAATGATAATCACCCATTTTGAGTTTGACATTTTCACAGTGGCTCCCACACTTCACAGTACCCCCATTAGCAATGAGAATCTGGAAATTAGAAACAAGGCAGACAAAGCAATGGAGCTCATCAACAAGCCTTCGATGCATAAAATTACGGGTTCTGCCACTATCAATTAATACCACAACCGGCCTATGTTTGATGTAGCCCTTGATATTCAATTTATGCAGAGCCGATATACCTGAAAGTGCATGAAGTGAAATGATCGGTTCCAGTGAGGTCGTAGGATTGAAAACTGGATTTTCAGCATGATCATTGGATGAAGCCTTCTGGTTCCAAAGCTTCATCTCATGGGATGTCTTCATAGGGGGAGGAAGTTGATGCATCAATCTAGAAGAATTTTTGTTCTCTACATTTACACCCTGGTGCATACTTTTCATCACAATAGTAGAAAAGTCCCTGCTTGCACCATTTCGGCTAGAGAGACCTTTTGGACCTTCAAGGTTTGTGTTGGAACTAGGGTGGCCACTGGGTGAGGATGATTGGAAAATGGAGCCTTCAGGGATGGTGCCTGAAGGATAGTCTCTACTCTCCTGGCTAATTGACTTGCTTGCAACCAGGTAGTAGGATGATGCATACTCACATGAGCCTTGATGGTGTCCTTTAGTCCTTTTATCGGGCTAATTGTTAAGTGCCGACACAAATCAATCCCCCTAGATTCACTACGAAACTAGAACAAAACAATACAGTACACTACTCTTTCCTTAATTTCAATTATTAAATGAGAAATGGATCTAGAACATACCTTTTAAATATCGAATATCCGACTTCACCAATGCAATCCAAGCTCCGCCACAAATCTTATGGAGAAATATCTGCAAAATAACATAAGCCAGCGAAGACAAGAATAACATAGTCTATTTGATATGAAACTATGTATGTGATCAAGGAATCATACAATATGAACAAATAAAATTCATATAGGAAAGAAAAGTATATATGTATTAAAGAATGTGGAAGAAAGATACAACCAGATGCCTTGATGTCGTCAGGTTCCTTCCAACAGTTCTTTGCTTCCCACACACTTCTAATCCATGGATTCTGACACTGTAGACCTGATAACTACTCAAATTCTATCTTGGCAAAGTAAAGTTCAAAGCCACTCTAATCAAGCCAAATTTCCAATCTACAAAACTCAAGCTCAAGTCAATCTAACTTTCTCCATGAGAGCTCCTCTCCTTTTATAAGTTGAAGAGGATAAGTTGAGGAGGTTAGGATGATCCCACTAAATCATGAAAGTGAGTAAGATCCAAACCATTCGGAGGCCACCTCACCATAGAAGCTTCTCCTTCTAGAAGCATCGAGAAGACGCTCTTTTTTCCCACGTACAAGAATTTTCACACCCTAGCTATAATGCAGCCTACAGAAATCAAGCATTTCCGCACCCTGGCTATAGTGTAGCTTGTGAAAACTCCGCAACCTAGCTTTAGTACAACCTATGGAAATCGGGCATTTCCGCACCCTGTGTATAGAGTAGCCTGCATAAATCCTCTTTAATAGGGTTTTTACAAAGGAAACTATAACTTCTTCTCTCAACAAAAGTTCTTCTCCCTTCTTTCTTTAGGAATTCAGGCCACTGACCCCTCTGAAGGAAACATATAGGTTTACATCATTAACGGTCATAGGGATGACAAAAATAATGTGTAACAGAGAGCCCCCCAAAGTATGAAGTTATAACAAAGTGATAGTTGAAATACTTTGTCGAGTGTTTGTAGGGAACAAGGAACACGTCAGTCAGAAACCTGCCAACAAACAAGAAAATACAGTACAATAATATATCATCACTGAGGTAGGCATTCCCATACTCATAATACAAGTGACTCAAAGCATAAATGTCGACATGCAAAGATCCATGTCAAGTAATATAGGTCATGGCCACTAAACATACATTGTGGATCCATGCCATTATGACTCAAATCTGAACATATCCACCAAAAATACATTGTGGATCTATGTGTTAAAGACTCCAATTTCAAAATAGAAACAAGACATACAATGTGGATCTATGCAACAATACAAACTAAATATACTCTAATGCAACTTGAATCTGTCAGAAAATATCCAGGGTCTTCATCTCTACCACTCTATAGTACGAATCTAACCATGTGAATACATGTGCTGAAGTCGAACATGGTAGAAACCACTTGATTATCGGTCATTAGTGAATATCATTAACAAATGCGAGGGAAATCACCATTAATGTCAATGACCCCCAAGGTACTCTAGTACAATCCAACGAATGTGAATTAATGAGCTGAAGTCGAACACTCGGTGGAATGATCAAGGGTCGATAATGAAAACCCATTGTCGAAAGCGAGGAAACCTACCATTGAGGCATGCAAGTTCCAAGGTACCAATTAGTTTCTAAGTCTAATTCCTAGATAATGAGTTGAATTCGACAGGAAAAGACTCATCACGGGAGGGCCTTAATGTATCCCCCACCAATGACATGAAATGGGTAACAAGATTTGAAGTAGATCAGAGTAACAAGTGATTTGGGACTTACTCAGGGATGGCCGACGCAATAGAAAGCTTAAGGACTGCAGAAATGGCCAGCGCAATAGAAGGTTTTTCGGGTTGAACTTCTCTTTGAACATATTGACGACCCGAAAAATGTCTTGGAAACACTGACTCAACAACAGGGATCACAGACCAATTTGTAATCTTATAAAGGAGTATGATCAAGAGACAAGTGGATTTTCCAACCTAGACACAAGTGAGTGAAAGGCTGTCATTTTCAAAGGTGACTTTTCCATAGAATACAAGTTTAGATACATTTCTTTCCAAAATTTTCCCCCACCATTTATGGTGAGTACCTCTTTATTTTTACACAAGCTTGAGGAGGATAACATATGCTTGTAATGTAAGCTCATCCTTCGGACGAGTCCCTCAGAGTATGTTTAATGAACCCTAGGAAGGAATGGTTCGGTTCCGTATGGGCCTTTCGATGTTTGTTTTATGAGACCAAAGAAAGAAAACTCAGGGGTTTTACATGTTTAGAGAGTCTGGAAACACTTAAAGAAAACTCCAAAAGGTCCTTTTTCGTAAAGTAGTCTAATGAGACTGAAAAAGAGATAAACTATCGCTCAACAAACATTTTCTTCAAATACTTTAACGTGCATGAAAAGAAAAAGATCGCTCGACAATCTTTTCATGTTTAGAGAGTCTGAAAAGAGCTTAAAGGTGACTCCAGGGAATTCCTTTTTCGTATAACCTTTACGAGTCCAAAAAAGTGATAAAAGTATACTCGGTTACATTCTCATTGATTTATGATCACGAGAAAGAACAGATACTAAGCTCGGGATTGTTTTCATTTTTACGCAAGATTTAAAACAAAACAAAACTATGCTTGGGATAGATTTTATTTTTTCACAAGCTTAAAAACTAAACAAAACTATGCTTAGACCTGGTTTCATTTTTTACACAAGCTCGAACCAGAGGAAACTATGCTTGAGGTAGGTGGTTTCATTTTTACATAAGCTTGAACCATATAAAACTATGCTTGGACTTCCTAACACATAATACAAGGATGGTTGGTGCTTAGCCCCCAGCTTAAGAAACTAGCGGCTCAACTTCATTATGAAGTCCAAAAGCTAGAAGCAAATGCCCCCCAAGCTTCATTTTGTCCAACTGCAAAGGTGAATGAAATGAAGCTTCAAATACTAGACGAAGGACTTGACTCAAACAAAGAGGGGGAACAATTTGTTTCATTTTTTAACGAGCTTGACACAGGAACAAGAACTATGCTCGAGAATCCAAGTTTAATTCCTAGACCTCTGTTTCATTTTTTAACGATCTTGACATAGAAACGGGAACTATGCTCATAACCTCTATTTCATTTTTTAACGAGGTTTCCACAAAGACATAAAAATTGTCCTCGTAACTGGTTTCATTTTTTAACGAGCTTGAAATCAAAAAACCATGCTCAAAAACTATGTTCTTGATCACGAATTCCAAGAGGACAATGCTCCAAAAGGACACCATGTCAAGGGACAAAACTCGGTCATGGCTTCCAAGAGATCTTCATTGGACGGAAGAGACACACTCTGGAAGGACACCATGTCGAGGGTCGCGATAGGGGTAAGGAGATCAAGCTCTAAAAACCCTATTGAAGAGATCACCATGTCAACTACTGGATTCAAATCATCAGAAGCTGAAGTCATGGGAGACAACGCCACATAATTAACATGTGACGGGGGTGATACCGTCTGCATATACGAACCATTGAGGGAGGTAATCCAGTCAGGACTGATGAATGAAAGTTGATCAATAGTCACAATTCTTCCATCGTGAGGGAAATATATCACACGAAAAAGAGTGGACACAATAGCTTTCATGGCATAGACATAATCCCACCCAAGGAGTAAATCAAAATCCAAAGCGTCTTGGACTACCATGATGTCAATAAAGACATCTTTCCCTCTCAAAGTTACAGGAAAATAAGGAAGGGTTCCCAAAGGTTGATTGGTTCTTCTGTAAAAAGCTAACAGATTCTGCATAACTAGCACAAGTTGAGGACAACCCAAAGCTTGCCAGGAAATATAAGACAAAATACTAACGGACACACCCTCGTCTATCAGCGTCTAAGGAACGTCTCGACCACAAACCTATACTATAATCTGGAAAGGAATGTGAGAGGGGAGATGAGGTCCAATTAGCACACCCCAATCAAAAAAGATGGCCTCTTTACTTGGAGGTGGTTCCGCAGGAGAAAAAGGAATACCCCCTGACATGGTAAACTTTGTATCAACAAGAAAAACATGGGCAGCATCGGGTTTACTCTCTAGCAGGAGAGTAGGATCGACTGATAATGACATCAAATCGACCACTTGGGTTTCATTCTCCAAGGGGAGAATGGGGTCGACGGGTGGAAACGGATCGACCGCTTGGGCTTCACTCTCTGGCGGGAGAATAGGATTGACCGAGGATGGGATCGGATCAACCACTTGGATTTCACTCTCTGGAGGGAGAGTAGGATTGACCGAGGATGGGATTGGATCAACCACTTTGTCAACTGGTTCAACCAAGGACATGACCAGATTGACGAAATGATCAATTGGATTGACCGACGAAGGGACCAGATTAATCATTCCATCAACTACAGAGGGATTGAGAGAAAGCTTACGGTAAGAAGCTGGAAGTTGAGACTGTGAAACAATCATGTCTTCTAGTAATTTTGAGGCTTCATCCATCCAAGGGAAAAGGTGAGTTATATGACTCCATTTGCATAACATACATGAGAACTTGACTCTACTTTTCTTCTTCTCAACGGTATCTTGACTAGTTGATGGGAGGTCATCAGCATGTTGTTCATAGGCTGACGACACAGACTGGAAAGGAGTTGTAGGCCATGCTTCTATGACTTTGGATGGACCAGGGCAATCTTTAAGAAGATGGCTACCCTTACAAAGCCTGCAAGGGTACTTGGGCTTACGAGGTGTTTGGGTGATCTTGGCATCATCAACACTCCCAAGACGATTAACAGTAATTGGTTTCTTTCCAACATGTTTAGCAGTGGTTGGAGGTGTAGATCCTTGTTGATTTTTCTTCTTCTTATTCTTCCTTTTCTTCTTCTTCTTATTCTTCCTTTTCTTCTTCTTCTTATCCACTGGGTTACTAGCTTTAAATCTTTCACTCGGCGAAGAAGATGAAATGGAAGAAGACCTTGCAAGTGAAGAAGGTGAAGAATATCTTTCTAGTGAAGATGGTGAAGGATCAACATGAGGCTGATGTTCTTGGGGGGAAGTGCTTACAATCGAAGCACTAGCTGCATTTGGGATTACCTAAGTGGAAAACAACCATAACAGTAATCCAATCGTGAGGCATGGAAGGCTCAAAGTAGCGATGTGAGGAGGACCAATGTTTCCATAAGAAGGAAAAACAAAAGGTTCCCCTGGAGTAGGGACTCCTTCATTGGTCATTCTGGGAACTGATGCCATTAAATAAAAAATCCAACCTAGAGTCTGCTAGGGAAAACAAACAACACATGCTAACAATCTAGTAAGCAAACAAGCAAACAAAACCTTCTTACAATGAACACACTAGTTGGTGATGAAATCGAACGTCGCAAGGACAATGTAAGAAGAGGCTGAGATAGAGCGGGTGGAAAAGTTATGTTGATGACTTGCTTAACGGACTTACACCTTGGTGCAAGCTCCCACACATAATCATGGGTATACCCTCCAAGGAGCCCCAGTGAGTTTGGCCAACGTCGATTCCAGGTACCGTGAAGACTTTCCCCTCCACAGTCACCTTGTATAAAGACCCTAAAGATATAGGCCACAAAGGTTACCAATTACTACAATGATGCCTAGGGAAATAGTCAACAGTCCGATCCACGCGGAAAGAAAGGGTATTGACACAGAACCCCAACCCTCGGGCCGAGATCCACACGGGATCGTTCTTAATTCTCCCTAGGCCAAAGGGGCTCCCTCGAATCCCTATTGGAACCTCACGAATCTAATCCACAGGTCCTTCGTGAAAAACCACCCTACACAACTTAACACCAAGCGCGAGCCTCACATCCCCTTGCGACCACAACCGGGCCTTAACACAAGCGCTCTTTGTGACTCATGATCTCGCGAGTTCGTGAGTCGAAGACCCACGATTCCTTTTTCTCCAAACGTTGATACCCCAGATGTGATACGGGTATGGCTCCTCCTTGCTAGCGCCTCTACAAGTGATTGTCGGCTAGGGCCTAACTCTAGTGCCCCTTGCAACTCGCAACTTCGCGAGTTGGAGTGTTGAGCCCTTGTGCTCCTCCTTTACAAAATCTTGAAGCACGATGAGTCAGCTATGGGTTGACTCCTTTAGCACAACTCGCAACTCATGACTTCGCGAGTTGGAGTGTTGAACCTCCGTGTTCCTCCTTTGCGAAACCTCGAGACATGAAAGGCCTGCGATGGGTTGGCTCCTTCCAAGGTGACACGCGTACACCAATTGTCAGCTACTTCCATCTTCTCTGTGCACTCTATGTTTGCACTACCTATCAACCACACGGTCCCCACCTAATGAACATGCCACATGTTCACATGAGCCCTCGGTGCTCGGCACTTCATGACTTCTATAGTCGAGAAGAAGTTCTTTCAACCCCTGAACCCCCGATATGTGATACCACGCGGAGGTTTTGATCCAATGGTTCTCCTCTGGCTTGGATCCAATGGTCTGGATCTCCTCCTCTGCTCCTCACAATTTGGGACTTTGTGAGACCAAGAATTTGGTATGTTCTCTCACGAACCTTGAATTTGTGAAATGATCCAACGATGTGAGTTGAAATGAGATCAACGGCTCTTGTTGATTCTTTTATCCTGGGTGATGGGTTTCATTGGTCTCTAACCACCCTATAACTCTGCAAGATCCAACAACTCTCACAACTTCAGCACTTCCTTCACGAAGGCCTCTCACCATCCATACGAATCCTTTCCTACGCGACCTGCCAAAGGTTAAACTCCATGCACCTTCCTCCGGATCCAACGACTATCGATCCTTTGGCCTAGATCTGACGGCCCAGATCTATCCTCCTTGTGCTCTCTCCTCCTATGTGCTTGGACATAGATTCAATGGTCTAGATATTTCCTCCCAGTGTCGATCCAACAGAAGCTGTAGCTCCTCCTTGAGCACAGGCTTCTTCCTTCCCCTTGGAAGATTTTCAAAGTTTCAAAGGCTTCAACCTTTACTTCCTCTGTGAACTCAATTCCTCTGGATATCGCCTGTGTTCTAGGAATGTTGTCCCTCCTGAGCTTCATTCACTCTGAAACCTAAAGCGGTTTCTCGACCTCTGAACTCCTTGCAAGGTGCATGCACACAACTATGTTATCCGCCCTAAGCTTATCTTGCTCGAACCTCTAAGGGATTATTGCCTTCTCCTTCAAATGGAGATTTGTGCCCTCTTGGCAACCTCCCATTCAAGCACTCCTTACTAAGTCTACAGGGTGTTCAGTAACCCTGTGAGTGCCTCCTTGTGACACTTCCCTTATCTCAGAAATCGAAAGAGAGTTCTTCTCGGTGCACTCCTTGCACTCGCTCCATGACCTCCTGGCAGAACTTCTACAGAATCTTCAGTGACTCGGTCTTCTCACTAAACTTGAACAAGAGTTCCTTTTGTGCACCCTATGCATCCACTCAATGCCCTCTTGGCAGAGCCTCACAGAATTCTCAGCAATTCTGCTTCTCCTCTCTTTGCTCTCCTCTACACAGTCGTACCTCCAAGGTGTTCAACAACCTTGAGGTTTCCTCCTTGAGTCAATGACTTCCTCTGGTGCGCCCTCCTGGCACATCTTTGTCTAAATTTAGCAGAATTCAAAAGTGCACTCTATGCACTGGCTCACAGAAACCGCAGTGTTCCGTCATGAAACCTCTTGCATGAAGCCACAAAGAACCAAACCTGGAATCAAAGAACCCAACAAACAATGACTTATGTCCGTATCCTGCAAATGCACATCTAACATACATCTACAGCATATCATAACCACACAAAGACATTCATCAACAACACAGAATAACATGCAGGAAAATCTGCTCTGATTGTATTAATATGAAATGTCTCTTTACAATGTGAAGAGTGGACTGCAACGGAGTCACGGCTTCTTCTCCTCTCTGACCTATTCTCTCTACCCTTTTCTACCTTCCTATCAAAACAAAATAAGATCTCTTTACAAAATGGGTCTCCTCGAGCTCTTCCCTCCATCCTCACCAACTCTCATTAATTTACATTCAATCACATTGAATGGTTGTCTAGTCCGAATCAGATCTAGATCTCAGCCTTACAACCATTTAAGACAGTTTCTAATCACAGCCTGTGCACATGCATGGCTTTGGTTCTTCGGCCTTACAATCATTTAATACAATAAATTCAAATTTGAAATTTGAAAGTGAGAGGGTTGCGCCTCTCCTCTCTATTGAACGCGCGCTTTGATGAGCTGGCTAGTTGGTGCTTGATGACGTTGGAGTGATCCTCCTGCATCATACTCCTCAGCTACAAAAAATCATGAGCTCCTGCTCATGAGCTTCCCAGCACCACTGTTGAAATCCACCTGGATCCCAAACAGTTCTCTGGAGTTGTCTATCTGATCCACTGCTTCAATGTTGTTGTTGCTTCTGCTGCTCTGCTACTATGGCAGGTTCTCCTCTGCTCAGCTCCTCCTCACTAGAATTTTCTATTGCTGACCTCAACATCAGCCTTCTGATATCCTCAATTATCTCGTCCAGCTTCTCCAATGGCTGGCTCTTCTTTTGCAGCCTCCTCCACTGCACTTCTTCATCCTTATCAGGGGGCAGATCAACTAGATCCCCCATGCTATTCTCCTCCTCTGTGGCCTCAGCTTGCCACTCTGCTGCAAAATTCAGTTCTGCAGCCTAATCACTGAGTCTCTTCTCAGCTTCCCCTTCTGACAGCTTTGCTTCCGCCAGTTCTCCTGCTAGTGCATCTCTAGCTTCCTTCAGCTTCCCCTCGGATTGGAATTTCCCTTCATCTGTTGTTGCATTCCTCAGCATTACAGTCATCATCATTTGTTCAACTCCCTAGCTGAAATTTTTGAGTGATTCCTTAGAATGCTCCTCTGCTAACATCTGCATGACTGTCTCCTCATGGTAGTCATTCACTGGTTCTGGATGGTTCAACCAATCCTCCAGCATTTCTAACTCCTTCTCCCATGGAGTGAGCATCTCAATTGTGTGCTCCTCTTCTTTTCCTTGGGCAGCGTCTGATATCTGCTCCATTTCTTCTTTCTCTTTGACAGTCCATGTTGGCTATCCTTCTATTGTTGAACCCGCAACATCTTCCCTAGCCTCGTCTTGGCTGCTTGGTAGGAATATTTGAATTCCTCCAATGATCAGAATACTTTTCTGACCTTCCTTCTCTGTCAACTCCTCTCGCTGATTCGAAATCACCTCTGAGTTCATGAGGCTTTCAGACAGTCTCAACTGCTCTCCCTTGCCCTCCTGGCAATATGGAGTTTCTACGTTGCTCACCTGGTAGTCCTTGAGATCAGTCGATCCCATCTCAGTCCCCTCTTGACAATTTGAACTTTCAACACCGCTCTCCTGGCAGTATACAAGACCTTCACTTGATCTCTTTCTATTGCCCATCTGGCAATTTGAAAGTCCATATCTGCCCACTTGGCAGTCTATGAGATTAATCAATCCCATCTCCATCAGCACTCCTTACTGACATGAACTCACTTATGAGCTCCCGATACTTTCAGACAGTCTCATCTCCTTTTCCCTACCCACCTGGCAAATTGGGAATTTTCTACTGCCCACTTGGCAGTCTATGAGATCCTCCAACGATCTCATCTCATTGCCCTCTTGGAAGCCTGAATTTTTTGTTCTGCACTCAAGCCAGTCCTTGAGATCATCCCATGACCTCTTCTTATTGCAACCTGAAATTGCTTCACTACCTTCCTGGTAGTTCACAAGATCTTCCAGCGATCTCTTCTCATCCTTATCGTTTCTGAGATTTCTCCCAACCTCTGGTTCATACACATGAACCATCTCTTCTACATCTCTAAGGCTTTCCACATACCTCAGCCATCCCCTCAATAGCCTTCACTGTCTTCTGGCCGACAATTCTTTGACTGGCCATTTCATCTTTATTTTCATGGGCCATTCATATACCCAATGCGGCTTTGCATCCTGCTGCATCCGCAATGCAAGCTCTTCCATTATCGCCCTTATCTCAACGAGCTCTTTATCCATTTCATCTCTTCTCTGTTGCTGGTGGCTCTTCTTTCCACTGCATCTATGGCCTTCAGTAGCCATCTTCTTGTTCCTGTTTGCCCTTATGGAAAACTTGTTGTTGTCACTCTGCAACCGTGAGTGCTTCCAGCCTTTCCTACTGTCATCTTGACTGTCTATTGACTGTTGCGCACCTGTGAACAATCACCACAAAGCTTCAACACTATGTCTTCTTCTTCTTCTGTCTGTAAGAAAAGCTTGGCACTCTCTGCCTCTGTCTCCTATAGAAGTCAAATCCTGCTCTGATACCAACTTGATGCAGACCCCCGACCCTTGGGCCGAGATCTGCACAGGATTGTTCTTAATTCTCCCTGAGCCGAAGTGGCTCCCTCGGATCCCTATTGGAACCTCACGAATCCGATCCACAGGTCCTTCATGAAAAACCACCCTGCGCAACTTAACACCAAGCCTGAGCCTCACATCCCCTTGCGACCACAACCGGGCCTTAACGCAAGCGTTCTTTGTGACTCGCGATCTCGCGAGTTCGTGACTCGAAGACCCTCGATTCCTTTTTCTCCAAACGTCGATACCCGAGATGCGATACGGGTATGGCTCCTCCTTGCTAGCACCTCTACAAGTGACCGTCGGCTAGGGCCTAACTCTAGTGCCCCTCGCAACTCGCAACTTCGCGAGTTGGAGTGTTGAGCCCTTGTGCTCCTCCTTTAAGAAATCTCGAAGCACAATGAGTCAACTATGGGTTGACTCCTTTAGCACGACTCACAACTCGCGACTTCGCGAATTGGAGTGTTGAACCTCTGTGCTCCTCCTTTGCGAAACCCCGAGACACGAAAGGTCTACGATGGGTTGGCTCCTTCCAAGGTGACACACATATGCCACTTGTCGCCTACTTCCATTTTCTCTGTGTGCTCTATGTTTGCGCCACCTGTCAACCACGCGGTCCCCACCTAACAGACGTGCCACATGTTCGTACGAGCCCTTGGCACTCAACACTTCACGACTTCCGCAGTCGAGAAGAAGTTCTTTCAACCCCCGAACCCCCGATATACGATACCATGCGGAGGTTCTGATCCAACAGTTCTCCCATGGCTTGGATCCAATGGTCTGGATCTCGTCCTCTGCTCCTCGCAATTTGGGACTTTGCGAGACCAAGAATTTGGTCTGCCCTCTCACGAACCCCGAATTCGTGAAATGATCCAACGACGTGCGTTGAAACGAGATCAACGGCTCTTGTTGATTCTCGAATCTTAGGTGATGGGTTTCACCGGTCTCTAACCACCCTGCAACTCTGCCAGATCCAACAACTCTTGCAACTTCAGCACTTCCTTCACGAAGGCCTCTCACCATCCATACGACTCCTTTCCTGCGCGACCTCCCAGAGGTTAAACTCCATGCACCTTCCTCTGGATCCAACGACTATCGATCCTTTGGCCTAGATCTGATGGCCCAAATCTATCCTCCTTGCGCTCTCTACTCCTGTGTGCCTGGACGTAGATTCAACAGTCCAAATCTTTCCTCCCAGTGTCGATCCAACGACAGCTGTAGCTCCTCCTCGAGCACGGGCTTCTTCCTTCCCCTTGGAAGATTTTCAAAGTTTCAAAGGCTTCAACCTTTACTTCCTCTGTGAACTCAATTCCTCTGGATATCGCCTGCATTCTAGGAACACTGTCCCTCTTGAGCTTCGTTCACTCTGAAACCTAAATCGGTTTCTTGACCTCTGCACTCCTTACAGGGAGCCTGCACACAACTGTGATATCCGTCTTGAGCTTATCCTGCTTGAACCTCTAAGGGATTCTTGCCTTCTCCTTCAAATGGAGATTTATGCCCTCTTGGCAACCTCCCATTCAAGCACTCCTTACTGAGTCTACAGGGTGTTTAGTAACCCTATGAGTGCCTCCTTGTGATACTTCCCTTATCTTATAACTCGAAAGAGATTTCTTCTCGGTGCACTCCTTGCACTCACTCCATGCCCTCCTGGCAGAACTTCTACAGAATCTTCAGTGACTCTGTCTTCTCACTAAACTTGAACAATAGTTCCTTTTGTGCACCCTGTGCATCCACTCAATGCCCTCTTGGCAGAGCCTCACAGAATTCTCAGCAATTATGCTTCTCCTCTCTATGCTCTCCTCTACACAGTCTCACCTCCAAGGTGTTCAACAACCTTGAGGCTTCCTCCTTGAGTCAATGACTTCCTCTGGTGCGCCCTCCTAGCACGTCTTTGTCTAAATTCGACAGAATTCAGAAGTGCACTCTATGCACCGGCTCACAGAACTCGCAATGTTCTATCATGCAACCTCTTGCATGAAGCCACAAAGAACCAGACCTGGAATCAAAGAACCCAACAGACAACGACTTATGTCTGTATCCTGCAAATGCACATCTAACATACATCTACAGCATATCATAACCACACAAAGACATTCATCAACAACACAGAATAACATGAAGGAAAATCTGCTCTGATTGTATTAATATGAAATGTCTCTTTACAATGTGAAGAGCGGACTGCAATGGAGTCATGGCTTCTTCTCCTCTCTGACCTATTCTCTTTGCCCTTTTTTTCCTTCCTATCAAAACAAAATAAGATCTCTTTACAAAAGGGGTCTCCTCGAGCTCTTCCCTCCATCCTCACCAACTCTCATTAATTTACATTCAATCACATTGAATGGTCATCTAGTCCGAATCGAATCTAGATCTCAGCCTTACAACCATTTAAGATGGTTTCTAATCACAGCCTGTGCACATGCATGGCTTTGGCTCTTCAGCCTTACAATCATTTAATACAATAAATTCAAATTTGAAATTTGAAAGTGAGAGGGTTGCGCCTCTCCTCTCTATTGAACGCGCGCTTTGATGAGTTGGTTGGCTGGCGCTTGATGACATTGGAGCGATGCTCCTGCATCAGGTATCTAGCCCGAAATCAACTTGAAAGTCTTCCACTCATCATTGTGGGTATACCTTCAAGCGACCCCCATAATACACGTAATCTCTACACTAAGACCAACAAAGTAGGGTGCATAACTCTTCTAGTCTTAATGCGACCTCAGGTTTGACCCTTGTGTGAGAAGGGCTTCCCAGGAAAAAATGTAGCAATTGGGCTTGAATTCTCCCTATCACAAGATACTATTGTTTGTTTGATAGCTTTGGAAAGTTATCTTTCACACCTATTCCAAAGCCCTACACCCTAAGCTAGGGTAGGTTTTCTACCAAAAAATATAAAAATGTCTAATCAATTTTTATAAGCGCTTTATTTTTAAGGTTGTTGTTACTCAAGAGGAAAATGGCGTGGACAATATGGTGTTTTTACCGACTCGAAATTTTATGCAAAGAGATGAAGATGCAATTTTTTCACTTCGATGAAAGCTATATTACGAGAAGGAGAAAACGTTTATCATTCCCGGATGCACAATGTTCCAAAAATTTATTAAACTCATCAATATCAATATCTTCAAGAAATGAGACAAAGAGACTGTACACCAATACAGGGCCATGAGGGGAAAAAATTTCAGAATTTGAGACTGGCAGGGGCTCTCTGTTACTCAAGAGGAAAATGGCATGGACAATATGGTGTTTTGACCGACTCGAAAGTTATGCAAAGAGATGAAGATGCGATTTTTTCATTTCGATGAAAGCTATGTTACGAGAAGGAGAAAACATTTTAATTCCCATATGCACAATGTCCCAAAATTTACTAAACTCATCAATATCAAGAGATCTTCAAGAAATGAGCAAAATGGACTATACACCAATACACGATTCATGGCCCCCCAATTTTTTTTTTTAAGAATTCAAGACAAAAAATGCCAAAAGTCATGCAATTTCACTACTTCAAATGCAAGGATACCCCCAATCTAATATAAAGCAAGAAATTACAACTTTTTGTTTCAAAGATAGCTAAAATCAATAGCAAATCGATACGAAACAAAGCAACCCAAACAATTTTATCTTTTAACACGAACTATTCAAAAAAGAAAAAGAAGTTCTTTCACCCAACAATTCTAAAAGAAAAAATAATGCTTTGTAATTGAAAGACACTCAAAGCAAGAGACCAAATCTTTCAGAAGCAAACAAAGCAAAGATGGCTAAAATCAGTTCAAAGACTATCAAGCACACTATAAACAGACTATAATCAAACCCAAAAATCCACCCCATAACCTATATCACAGATCTGGGCAAGAAAAACCAGCAAAAATCAATTTTCGCAGGCTACTAGACTAATGCAGTGCGACGATCCCAGGTCGTCGCAGGCTAGACAACAAATATAGTGCGGAAACTCTGCACTATGTCAAACGGTACGGTGCGGAAATCAAATATCGTCGCACTGTCCCTCAAAGCAGGGCGCAGAAATCAAAGTAAAAATGAAAAAATAAAAAGTAAGAAGGTTTTTCCAGTGTGGTTTAATCAGTTGGAGAGTCAAGTTGGATCTCCCAATGACTTAGAAAACAGAATCCAAGCAATCAAAGAAAGAAAGAAAGGCAAACTAGGAAAACAATTTGTTCCCCAGTGGAGTTGCCAATTTTGTTATCGGGCTAATTGTTAAGTGTGGACACAAATCAATCCCCCTAGCTTCACTACGAAACTAGAACAAAACAAGACAATACACTACTCTTTCCTTAATTTAAATTATCAAATGAGAAATGGATCTAGAACATACCTTTTAAAAATCGAAGATCTGACTTTGCCAATGCAATCCAAGCTCCGCCACAAAGCTTATGGAGAAATATCTGCAAAAGAACACAATCCGATGAAGACAAGAATAACAGAGTCTATTTAATATGAAACTATGTACGTGATCAAGGAATCATACAATATGAACAAATAGAATTCATATAGGAAAGAAAAGTATATCTGCATTAAAGAATGTGGAAAAAAGATACAACCAGATGCCTTGATGTCGTTAGGTTCCTTCCAACGGTTCCTTGCTTCCCACACACTTCTAATTCACAGATTCTGAGACTGTAGATCTGATAGCTACTCACAATCTTGACAAAGCAAAGGTCAAAACCACTCTAATCAAGCCAAATTTCCAATCTACAAAACTCAATCTCAAGCCAATCTAACTTTCTCTATGAGAGCTCCTCTACTTTTATAAGCTGAAGAGGATAAGGTGAGGAGGTTAGGATGATCCCACTAAATCATGAAAGCAAGTAAGATCCAAATTGTTCGGAGGCCACCTCACCATAGAAGCTTCTCCTTCTAGAAGCATCGAGAAGACGCTCGTTTTTCCCACGTACAGGAATTTCCGCACCCTAGGTATAGTGCAGCCTGCGAAAACTCTGCAGCCTAGCTTTAGTACAACCTGCGAAAATGAGGCATTTATGCACCCTATGTATAGAGCAGCCTGCAGAAATCCTCTTTAATAGGGTTTTTACAAAGGAAAATATATCTTCTTCCCTCGGTATAAGTTCTTCTCCCTTCTTTCTTCAAGAATTCAGGCCACTGACCCCTCTGAAGGCAACAAATAGGTTTACATCATTAATGGTCATAGGGATGACGAAAATAATGTGTAACAAGTCCACTGATAAAACATTTCAGGTAAAATTCATCAGATAAACCCTCAGTTCTGATAGCCAATTGTTCAAATGTTGTGATGAAGTCTGATACTGATCTAGTTTGGCGTAGCTTTGTGAGCTTGCCCAAAAAATGAGATTCATGATCAAAACAGGCACAAACTGCTTTGGTGAACATGCTCCAAGTGGGGAATCCAGGATAAAACTTCTTATGCCACTGCCACCATTGCCACCATTCTTGATCTAGGTATAGAACGCCAACATGGAGTTTGGTCTCATCATCCTGAATATCGTGGAGGACCAAATATTGTTCCATTTGAGACACCCACCCAACTGGGTTAGAACCATCAAATTTATGCACGTCAATTTTGGGCATCTTATTCCAAGAGTGTGTAGACCCCCAAGGGAGTGGGACGATTGAGTATGGTCATGCTGGGAAGAATGTGGGTCAATTGGAATGTACTCAACATGCTTACCATTGAGGTTTTGCAGCACCTCTATTATTTGTTGGGAGATTGTTTGTTGGGATACCTTGATGGATTTAAGGTCTTCCTCTAGGGTTGTTGTCCTAGAGTCCAGGTCGTCGTGGCTCTGGGAGCGGGGAGTAGGCATGGTGGTGGATTGGGTAGACGGTGAGGCGTCGGGAGGGAAATATGGGTCACAAAATTTGATAGGTACTAGGGTGATCAGTGTAAAAAGAGGAATCCAATGGGATAGGTGTCAAATAAGGGTCTCAGAAAGGGGTGGGACCGCGAAAAAAAAGGCTTAAAAGTGAAGGGTACCACTGTGATCAGAATGAAGAGAGGAATTCAATGGGCTAGGTTACAAATAAGGGTGTTGACAGGGCCCATAATTTTTTTTTTACTCCTGCAGAGTTATACTTTGAGCTGAATAACACTACAGTGATGCAATGGCCAAATTCTTAACAGGAAGAAATGTGTAGGAATTTCACAGCCAGAATGCAGGAGACACATATCTCAGGGCACCAACTAAGGAGGCTAGACTGTACCCTTAGTTGTACTACCCGACTACCCAGGTACGAGAGAGTATCTTCCCAAGTGTTGTTCTCGGTGACACTATAGCAGTTAGGTGGCCGATCAGTTTATCTATGGAGGGCTTCAGGATGCCTAGGCTGATCCGTATGGTGTTTTCTGATGCGCTACCACTCGAAGGGGTACCAACATGGGTTACAATGGTGACCAACATATGTGTTCTTAAAAAACACTTGTATTTCATGTGTGTATGACTCCTCGACTGCATGTTTATGTGCATAATGACAGATCTTTGTAGCTTGAAGATGTCGGAATACGTCTCTACCCTGAAAAAAAATTTACCCCACAAGTCGTGCTCTGGAAAGAGCTCTGATACCACTTGAAATATTCCAGATATAATATAATATGCAGAACAAAAATATTGAGCAAGCAATAGTGGAACAACATTGATATATCTAGAACAATATCCAAATAATACCAAAATAACACCAGAAAGAGCACCTTTATTAATGATAGCAATGTTCACTGCTTCTTTGAGGGGGAAACCTCCAATAGAGCAGAGCTCTATTACAATAATATCCATGACAAACTTCACCCATGACTCCTACACTTATTTATATTAGTTCTACCTTCTAAGAAAACTTCTAGAGGAAGATCTTTCTAGAAGCAGAAGCTTTTATTAGGTCTTCTGACATTGACTTATTCTCATTTATTAGGCCTTATTAACTAATGTCGACCTTTATTACATAGAAAACATATCGTGCTAGCTAATGACCCATGGAAAGGGATTGGGATCGGATCCTAACATTACCACATAGTGAAAAGGGTTGTGCAATGTTTGTCCAAGCAACCTATATGTTTCCTTCAATCCATCATGAAGGGTTACTCAACCAAAATGTAGATAGTTTGAACATGTTAACTTTTGTTGGCGATAACAATAACTCATAGATATATCAATTGTCTGATCGTAAATAGAGTATTCAGCCAAAAGTTTTTTTGTTGAGCTTGAAGCAATTAGAGGCATGGTGCCTACTAGTGTGGCTATCTTAAGGGGGCAAGTATATGTTTCTTAGATCAGAGATGTGTAAGCTAGAAAGACAACTATGGTAGTAGAGATCACCAAGATGTGTAAAAAAATAAATAAGGGGCTCAGTGACCCACCAAGGAAGGTTACTACACATAAAACATAGTTACCAACTTAACAAGAACTGTGACCTCAAAATGAGAACTTTGACCCAAAAAACCCATATTTTTTTGTTAAAAACACCAAAATCAACCCATGAATTAGAAAGTGGCACTAATGATAGCACACTTTTTTGGGTGGAGGTTTTATTTGAAATCTTGGCCTTGACAAAAACCTTAAAACCTTAAAATTGATCCTCGAATAGAAAAATGATGCTACCAATATCACCTATTCTTTTTTTGGCATTAAAATTAAAACTTAATTGAAACAATGGTCTTGATAACCAATACCATTGTAAAGAAAAACTCAAAATTAGCTCCTAAATCGCTACTTAAAAATTTATATATTAATTAATTATTTTTTAATTTACATTAATAAATAAATAAATTGAAATAACAAAACTTGGCAAACCAATCTTATTTTTTTTTTAAACGAAAAAAAAAACTTGTTTAAAAAAAAATCAAAA
>ML787418.1:412569-423708 GCA_009831015.1 Picea engelmannii
ACCCAATCAATCACCCCAACAATGGTCAAGTGGATTAGTGTAAGATCCAAGCAGTCATCAGAAATGAAAGGAACCTAATGCATATATAAGAAGGTTATAACGATCAAATATGACACATACCATGATACCTTGGACCAATTACGTCATGGAGCAAGAGTCCTCTCCGATGCAAGCCCAGGCCGGTGGTGATGGATGCTGCTACTGCTGACAGGACAAGTCTGGCTGAGAAGAAGAAAGATGGGCCCTCCAGGGCCATGCTCAAGTGACTCCTGCTCTCGGTACTCCATGTCTAGGATCATGTGGGCCTCGAGACATGATCTCCTAGTTATCTCTAGATATCGGGGATAATTCTTCCTATTTGTCGCTTCATGTTGAGGGTAAGGTTTTCATCATTGCCTTGCTTTTAGTAGATTATTCTTTATCGACTCCAATACATCATCTAAGAAATGGTATAGAAGCTAGAGCACCTTGATGGTTGCTAGCCTCATTGGCAATTATCTCACATTCAACCAGACTGATCATCATTAGGTTTTGATTGGAGGAGTTTAGTCAATGTTAGACTTCAAAGCATCATGCACATTGATAGGAAATTCTTGTACCTTAAGGTCCATTAGCCTCATTGGTGGGGGTTCCTTCATGCTTGGTAGGTATTTTCCTTATTGACATCTGACCATGTGGTTTTCTCCCATTTGTTGACTTCAGATCATTTTCCAATGGGAGGAGCATACATGATTGGTGGGTTGCAGGTAATAGTTCTAGATGGGAACATATGGGTAAGTCCTCATTTTGGAAAATCAGTCGAGGCATCATGCATTTTTTACTCCATTTTATAGTGGACATGCACAGTGGTCTATAGGTTGGATTTTCACAAAGGTCATTTAGTTATAGCTCCAAAGATATTGAGGTTCTCGCCATTCCATAAGGGGATCCTGTCCCCTTGAGTCACCATTGTTAACCTCCATATTTGCCTATGCAAATGGAGGGTTAATATTCATCTAACTTTCATCGAACTAGTAGTTAGAGAAAACTTTTATAGATATTAGAGACATATTTTCAAAGAGATCAGAGACAAGTTTTCTAGGGATTAGAGTTCATTGCAAAGATAGGGGCATATTTGTCAATTTTGGGAGAAAATGCTTTTTTAACAGTCTTCCTACTTTTTAAGAGCCCGATTTCATTGACATGTGAGAAGTTGTTATTTTTAGCAGTTCTTGTTTTTAGGTGTGCTATATTTGGTAGTGTTCTCCTAGTAGTTCCCTACACTTTTTGTCTTTTCCTACTTTTAGGAGGATTGTTATTTTTGCCTGTCTATTTTCAGTGGGTTTGGGCACCATGCAGTGTGACATGTGATAGAAAGTAAGGGTGCCATGTTGGATGACATGTGGTCGTATCTTTTGAGCAAACCCTAGTCACCCTAATCGTGAGGAAACCTTAGGCACCTTATTGGATAAATTTGATAATGAGATAAAATTGGTACGCATGCATCAGTTCTATTTTCAGTGGATAACTTATCAATTATTATTGACAAGAGAGGGTGACTTATTTGCATGCGGATGATATTATTAGACAACTAGTTTATTTTGGGAAGGTTCACTTATCTTGAGTTCAATCAATATTGCATGGAGGGGGCATGAGCTAGGATAATTTTGGAATAAGATGACTTTAGTTTATTTTTCGTTAAGTCAACACATCATGGAGAGTTTAGGAGGGCACATGAGTTTTGATAAATATGGAACATGGTGACTTTGTCTTAGTGAGAGTGAGAGATTAATTTTCTTTATGGCTATTAAGTGGCTTATTTTAACAATTTACTCCATTTATTTAAGCCACTTAACTTCAAGGGTATTTTTGCATGATTAAGGTGCCTTGTTTGGAGAGTTCAAGATTCTATAATAGAAGAGAAAATGGCCATTATTTGGTGGAGTTTTTGTCAGAGCATCCAACAAAATTTCTTCTCCATATTAGGCTTTTCTTTCTTCATGGTTGCCTACACTTTGTGTTGAGTAGAAATATTGTGATTAGTCTTGTATTATGTCTTAATGATGCAACCAATCTCTTGACCAATACAAAGATAAATTTTGACTATGCCTTTTCTTGCAACTCTGTAACTTGTTGATGAAATATTTATGTCTTGTGTAGTGGTGTGGGTAGTTTTCATGCCTCTATTTTGATTGTATCAGTCATTTAGAGAACATATTCCTTCTATTTTTCTTTCATAATTAGTTGTTGCAAGTTGAAATTCTATCACATTATTTAATTACCAATATTCTCTTGTCTTTGGTTGCTTGCATGCATACCAAGGACCATTATTTATGTGCTAATTTTCCATAGTAACAAACATATTTTTGAAGTAATTATTAGCGCATAAACATTAGGGAAACCCCCTGTAGTTGGCCAAGTTCTACCCTGAACAAAGCACTCAACTAGTGACCTAGAGCTGATTTCTTATGAGTTATTACTCAATTTAGTTTGTTGTAGATCTTCAAGTCATTGTTGTCCATTGGTGCATTTCTGAGTGATATTAGGGCCCCAAATTTGGACCAAGGGAAGCATATTGTTAGATTGGGTTATAAGATTTCTTATTTGTAGGTGAACAATCAAGAGGTTAAGGAGTGGTGGTGGGAATCTCTACAAAAGCATAAATTGTTCATGTGATATGCATTGAACAACAAACTTTTCACATGAGATAACTTGCAAATACGAAGTTAGATGGGACTAGAGTTAGTGTCCCACATGTTCATGCATTGCCAAATTTTAAAAGAATTATGGAGAGCTACAAAGACCAGGAGAAAGGAAGTAGGGAATGGGAAGGACAAAATTAGGGAGAAGCGTTCCTAACCTAGTTTTAGAGTAACGATATGGATTGTCCTTGGTCTCTCATTTCATTGCATATCATATAGTCAATGTGCCTTTTAAAAAACAAGGCTACTTTTGAAGGGAAGTTTCAATCCCCTCTTTAAGTGTCTACAAACTAAAAGTGTCCTTCTAAATGTAGACATGCATAAGGATTCTAAACTACTCATACAAGTAAGTAATTGATAGAAAAATCATACAATTTCTTTCATTTTTTTTTATGGGACCTCCATAGGTACTCGAGGGAAAAGTTGTGTTGATGATGTTTTGAATTTTAATGATTCCCATTATAACTCATCCCAACTAGGCTCTAGAGTCAATACAAATAATTTAATGGAAATAAGGGTAGCACACTTACTTCTTTGGCTAGAAAAGGGGAATCAAATTCATGACTTAAATGAATATGGTGATTCTCTCCTTGTTTGGTGGGAATCTTTAGGGCCAAAGCCCTTTATTGTAGATATTTGTTACATGAACCCTTAAATCGCTCAAATCTTTTGACATATTTCCTTCTATGTGGGAGAATAATGAGAAAGCCAACCAAGAGGCAAAAGTAGCCAATGAACATGTTGAAGGAAAACTTAGATTAGTCAAATCAAAGAGATT
Source organism: Picea engelmannii (assembly GCA_009831015.1). Classification (NCBI taxonomy): domain Eukaryota; kingdom Viridiplantae; phylum Streptophyta; class Pinopsida; order Pinales; family Pinaceae; genus Picea; species Picea engelmannii. The sequence continues at coordinate 416,029 of ML787418.1, forward strand.
GGAAGATCCCCACATATGTCTATGCCATCTTGGTTGAGATTTAATCAGAATGATGTGTATGTTTGGTATAGGATTTTACTCAAAGTTTATGTTGAGCTAATCTAGCTTGGTAAACTATTATTTATGGGTTTATTTATTTATAGTGGATTTGTTTTGTTATAATATTACTGGTACCCAATGTAAACTTGTCGTTGTTGATTACAGTGCATGACCTAGTAGGGACATAAATTGAGACGCACAAAAAATGTAGTCATCCTAGGGGATTGACCTTGAGACCTCTTACATGAAGCTAAAAGCATTCAACCACTTGAACTAGTCCTCCTGGCTTTCTTGAGAATACACACTTTAAAATAATAATAATAATTCTAGAGAACATATTCCTTCTATTTTTCTTTCATAATTAGTTGTTGCAAGTTGAAATTCTCTCACATTATTTAATTACCAATATTCTCTTGTCTTTGGTTGCTTGCATGCATACCAAGGACCATTATTTATGTGCTAATTTTCCATAGTAACACGCATATTTTTGAAGTAATTATTAGCGCATAAACATTAGGGAAACCCCTTGTAGTTGGCCAAGTTCTAGCCTGAACAGAGCACTCAACTAGTGACCTAGAGCTGATTTCTTATGAGTTATTACTCAATTTTGTTTGTTGTAGATCTTCAAGTCATTGTTGTCCATTGGTGCATTTCTGAGTGATATTAGGGCCCCAAATTTGGACCAAGGGAAGTATATTGTTAGATTGGGTTATAAGATTTCTTATTTGTAGGTGGACAATCAAAAGGTTAAGGAGTGGTGGTGGGAATCTCTACAAAAACATAAATTGTTAATGTGATATGCATTGAACAACAAACTTTTCACATGAGATAACTTGCAAATACGAAGTCAGATGGGACTAGAGTTAGTGTCCCACATGTTCATGCATTGCTAATTTTTAAAAGAATTATGGAGAGCTACAAAGATGAGGGGAAAGGAAGTAGGGAATGGGAAGGACAAAATTAGGAAGACTAACCTAGTTTTAGAGTAACGATATGGATTGTCCTTGGTCTCTCATTTCATTGCATATCATATAGTCAATGTGCCTATTGAAAAACAAGGCTACTTTTGAAGGGAAGTTTCAATCCCCTCTCCAAGTGTTTACAAACTAAAAGTATCCTTCTAAATGTAGACATGCAAAAGGATTCTAAACTACGCATACAAGTAAGTAATTGATAGAAAAATCATAACATTTCTTTCATTTTTTTTTATGGGACCTCCATAGGTACTCTATAGAAAAGTTGTGTTGATGATATTTTGAATTTTAATGATTCCCATTATAACTCATCCTAACTAGGCTCTAGAGTCCATACAAATAATTTAATGGAAAAAAGGGTAGCACACTTACTTCTTGGGCTAGAAAAGGGGAATCAATTCATGTCTTAAATGAATATGGTGATTTTCTCATTGTTTGGTGGGAAACTTTAGGGCCAAAGCCCTTTATTGTAGATAGTTGTTACATGAACCCTTAAATTGCCCAAATATTTTTGACATATCTCCTCTCACAATATGTGGGAGAATAATGAGAAAACCAACAAGGAGACAAAAGTAACCCATGAACCTATTGAAGGCGAACTTAGATTAGTCAAATCAAAGCGATTGGAAGATCCCCACATATGTCTATGCCATCTTGGTTGAGATTTAATCACAATGATGTGTATGTTTGGTATAAGATTTTACTCAAAGTTTATGTTGAGCTAATCTAGCTTGGTAAACTATTATTTCTGGGTTTATTTATTTACAGTGGATTTGTTCTATTATAATATTAATGGTACCCAATGTAAACTTGTCGTTGTTGATTACAGTGCATGACCTAGTAGGGACATAAACTGAGACACACAAAAAATGTAGTCATCCTAGGGGATTGACCTTGAGACCTCTTACATGAAGCTAAAAGCATTCAACCACTCAAACTAGTCCTCCTGGATTTCTTGAGAATACACACATTAAAATAATAATAATAATAATAATAATTTAATTTTAAGGTCACAACCTAGCCAGATGCCAAATTGATGTATAAGAGCCCATTGTTTGTGGGACAAAGGACCCCCTCCACGCAACAATTTGATTGCTTAGCCTACAAAGGTCTTCATACCCTACCCCCCTCTAGATTTGAACCTCTGACACACACACACACACACATTTTAATATGTATGAAACATATTTAATCCTTAATTACATATTTTATTATTTTATATATTGTTTACGATTATAAAATATTTATGAATGCAACATCCACAAACATGGCCAAAATATAAAATAAATATAATAATGCATACTAATAAATACATAGTACAACGTTTTATAATAATAATGATAAAGTCTACGGACGTATACATACCCTACCCTCCTCTGGATTTGAACTTGTGACTTTTTGGGAGGAAAGACATGTTCTTAACCGTTAGGCCCAATCAAGCTATATATTTAGATGTGGTGATTGGTGAAATTCATTGATTATGCAATTAATTATACATAATGAAAGACGTGAAGGGAGCAATAACACTTCAATTCTATCAACCAATTAGAAATAAGAAACACAAATATTTTTATTATATCGAAAAATATATATTTGTTTTCCTATGTTAAACATTACATTGCATACACAAATTTATGGTAAAAGACAAATTAATATCACATCAATATCACATCAAACTCATTGCTATAGTCCCATATGGACTAATAATACTATAAAAACACTATAAAAGACTAATAATACTATAAAGTAATCAATTCGAAAAAATTTCCTTCAATACTTAAACACCAAGCAAAAAAGTTTCTACAAGAACGGGTTTGAAAATTTCTACAAAAGCAAGCGAAGCAATACTAAATATACACAAAAATTGTCTATTAATTATAACACACAAAAATTGTCTATTAATTATAACACAAAAATTATGACCATACTCAAGATCCTAGAAAGATAGTAGAGGGGAAGGTTTGATAACTGATTCCTAAAAGAGGAAGATATTTTGTGTTCATGTAGTCCTCTTCATGTTGGCTTAGTGACTTCGCCTGTCAGAGTGTTGGAAAACGGTAAGAGACGATACAGGTTTTAGGGTTTCAAGGAAGGCAATGTCGGCCACAAATTTATATCTCGCAGGTTTACTCAGTTCGCCCAACATGGCGGCCACTACCACGAGGAAGGCAATGCTCTCCATATGGAAGAATACGATCTCCATTCATCAACACTCCCACACTTCACTCCCACACTTTGAGTGCCAGTGGAGACACGCGCATTAAAACACTCTGTCACACCAATAGGCTTCAAGAGGCAGTGGACACCTTCAAGCATCTGCTTTCAGCTAAATCCAAATCCATGCCCACTATCTTCACCTGCAGTCTTCTGTTAAGTAGCCTAGTTCGACGGAATCAACATGAATCTGCATTGTTTGTTTACAGACTTATGATTGAAGCAGACATTGTTCCAGATCTCATAACTTTGAGCATTATCATCAATTGTCACTGTCAAACAGGTAGAATGGATTATGCATTGAAAGTGTTTGAAGGAATGGAAGCACATGGGTATGTTCCAAATGTTGTAATCTTCACTACCCTCATCAAAGGGCTTTGCAGGAAGTGCAGAATCGAGGATTCTGTCAAGCTTTTCAACCAAATGATGAGCAAACAACAAGATCCTAATATTGTTACGTATAATACCCTAATAGACGGGCTCTGCAAGACCGGGAAATCCCACGAGGCGTTCGGGTTGTTAGCTGTTCTGCTGCAAAAGGGCCATGAACCTAACACAATCACATTTAACATGCTCATGGATCGGCTATGTAAAGAAAGTAAGCTCCAAGAAGTCAAGAAACTACTGCATCTGATGATAAAAGAGGGACTTAATCCCGGTGTTATTACATACAATATACTTATTGATGGCTTATGTAAGGGACGCAAGTTGGACGAGGCGAGGAAGCTTTTCTATGAAATGTCCGACAGAAACATAGGCCCTGATGTTGTTACATACAGCGCGATTATTGATGGTTTATGTAAGGAAGGCAAGTTGGACGAGGCGAGGAAGCTCTTCAATGAAATGTCTGACAGAAACATATGCCCTAATGTTGTCACATACAGTTCCCTTATTGATGGTTTATGTAAAGAAGGCAAGTTGGACAATGTTGTCACATACAGTTCCCTTATTGATGGTTTATGTAAAGAAGGCAAGTTGGACGAGGCGAGGAAGCTCTTCGATGAAATGTCTGACAGAAACATATGCCCGAATGTTGTCACATACAGTTCCCTTATTGATGGTTTATGTAAAGAAGGGAAGTTGGCTGAGGCGAATAAGTTCTTCTATGAAATGCCCGACAGAAACATAGGCCCTGATGTTGTCACATACAGCCCGCATATTGATGGTTTATGTAAGGAAGGCAAGTTGGACGAGGCGAGGAAGCTCTTCTATGAAATGTCCGACAGAAACATATTCTCTAATGTTGTCACATACACTGTGCTTATTGATGGTTTAGGTAAGGAGGGCAAGTTGGACGAGGCGAGGAAGCTCTTCTATGAAATGTCCGACAGAAACATATCCCCTGATGTTGTCACATACAATGTGCTTATTGATGGTTTATGTAAGGAAGGCAAGTTGGACGAGGCGAGGAAGCTCTTTCGATGAAATGTCTGACAGAAACATATGCCCTAACGTTGTCACATACAGTTCCCTTATTGATGGTTTTTGTAAGGAAGGCAAGTTGGTTGAGGCGAAGAAGTTCTTCTATGAAATGTCCAACAGAAACATATGCCCTACTGTTGTGACATACAACCTACTTATCGATGGTTTATGTAAGGAAGACAAGTTGCAGGAGGCTAGTAAACTCTTCTATGAAATGTCCGACAGAAACATATGCCCTGATGTTGTGACATACAGTGCACTTATCGATGGTTTATGTAAGGAACGGAAATGGCAGGAGGCCACCAAAGTGCTTCATGATATGCTAGATAAGGGGTGCAATCCGAATGTTATCACATACACTGTTGTTATTGACAGTCTTTGCAAAGAAGGCAGGCTTCAGGAAGCTCTCGGGTTGTTAGATGTTATGGTCCAAATAGGCAATCCGCCTAATGAAATCACATACACTACACTTATAAATGGATTTTGCAGTGTGGGTAATCTGGAGAAGGCAGGGGAACTTCTTCGAGCGATGCCAGAGAAAGGTTGCAGGCCTGACCTAGTTAGCTATAATACATTAATACACGGGCTTTGCAAGCATAATAGGATAGACGAAGCTCAACAGATCTTCTATGAGATGCAAGGCCAGGGTCAGAGCCCTGATGTTGTCATATACACCACATTGGTGAATGGACTCTGCCAAGTGGGTAATCTGAAGGAGGCAATAAAATTATTCGAACAGATGAAAGATAAAGTCATGTCCCTGATGTGATTGCATATGCCACCATCATGGATGCACTATGCAAGGAAGGCACACCCCAAAAAGCCAATAGAATATTGCATGAGATCTTCAAAAAGGTTTGATACTGGTGCTGTGACATATTCAGCCGTAATTAACAGCCTCTGGAATGATATTGCTGAAATGCACCTGGCAAGATTTAGTAACAGGGAGTAAATTGCAATTGATAAAGTGCAGGGGTGAATTTGGTAATTATGCACTAGGCAAGCAATCTGAAACAGGTTTGGTGTTTGTGTTGATGAAGTCATCCGAGTGAAATTTCCGTAAGAGTGCACCATGTGTTTAATATGAAAACACATCTGGTTTACTGTTTAGTGGGCTACACATCGTTATTAAATGCACCAGTTGTTTAATCTAAATTGGGTTTGGCCTAGCAGTTAGTATGTACTTGCTACTGATGTAGTGCCCCAGGTAAATCATAATGACAATTATCACATATATAACATAGAATTGGTTTGCTAAAATTATTAGTGAGTTGTCAATTGGCATTGATAAAGTGGGCCTTATAAATAATAGGAATGGTGAGTTACGGATTGATCTGATATGCTATTACTGATGGCAAGGTTGCAACGGTTGTTAAGAGATTGTTAACGCTTTCAGAAATACTATACAAAGTATCTGACTATGCTGCAGTTTACATTAGCTGAATGGTCTGTCTGAAATGGTCCTGAGGAAGTGTTTTACGGAAGTTAGTATTTAGTATATTTCTTCCAATAGTCACAATTTCTAATTTATGTAAAAATAGATGGACTTACTGTAGTAGCACCTACTAGTATAGGACTTACCAGTGGTCATATAAAATACTATGAAGCAGTTTTATGGGTGAGAATAATGAAGTGGGGTTAGTCATGGTTTATGGTTTTCTCTAGTGGTTATTGCTGAATTGCTCATGGGAAGTTTCAGGTACAATAAAACAATTGATTAAATTAGCTGACAAAGGCATTCAGTAATTTTGTAGCACGTGACAAACTTTAACAGTCTGCAGTGATCCTCAGTGTTGGTTTCATATGGGTGCTAGAGGTTATTGTAGAATTTGACATCAACAATCACTTTTCCTGATGTCATGTAGTTAGTTTATTCAGACTCGCTATAATAGAACATAAGACCATAGGTGGAGTGATCTGGCAACATGGCATCTGGTTGTCTTAAAACATGACATGGGAATTTGCCTCACTGTGGTTGCTGTTATCGCATTGGAGGTAGTCTGACTGTATGAACACTATGTGTTGCAGAGGCTACGTGGTAAATTAGTCTGCAACAACAGCATGAGAGTATGGAGGCAAAGATCTGTCCTTATCCAGAAAGGTTTGCTGAAACTGACTGTATTTTGTGGCTCTGGCATGAGCTGTCAGTTTAACCATCCTCCAACTTGGAAACAGACACTTCTGCTCCTCTGCTTCTTTTGCTATATTCCTAATTTGTTTAGACTAGGGCCACTTCCTAATCAGTTGCATACATATATGAAACTTGAATGACAGTACCCAATGATTAAAACCATACAGTGGATCCACTTCTCTCAGGCTGTTAAGATCAATTAGTTTAACTTCCTCTGCATGGCAAATGTGAAATGCTAGCTCTAAGCCTCCCTTCTTGCAAGACATATGACTAGCATATTGAAATTTGCTGCTGTCACTAGTTGGTAAATGTGTCATGCTGTTAATAATAGTCTCTGCTGGAAGTGAGTGTTGAGATTTGTACCTTGGGAGGTGTTCCCCATGTGTTTAGTCCTCCTTAGCACATGTGGGAAGGTTTATAGCACTTTGTTCTAGTACTTCATGTCTATTTGTACTTTGACTTTGGATAAAGTACATTTGGTCACTTTTGGCAAAAGTGAACATTAAATTACCTTTTTGGTGATTTTGAGGAGACATGAGTAGACTTAGGGAACTTAACTCAAAAGTGGGTTTTGGATTAGATTTATGTGGAGTGATCTCATCCATTGATTTGGATTGATCTCATCCATCCAAATCTAGGTTACCCTATTCTTGCCTAAAGAGGGGCAAAGGAGCTAAAGGAAGGCGCATTGTTCATAGAAGGTTTTGCTCATGGAGAGAGGAGTACTTCAGCTATGGATGTGAGGTTTGTTGCATGAGGATTGTAGGAGGAGGCCGCTAGCATTGCTTGAGAGCAGCTTGGAGCAGCATTCACCTATTATTTATTGGAGGGATTCTTCATTTGAGGAGGGCGCATGGCTTTGGCAGGCTGTTTGCTACCTGGAGGGATTTCTAGCCATCA
>ML787418.1:434518-469794 GCA_009831015.1 Picea engelmannii
TTCTAGCCATCAGATTTCCTTGATGTCAGTTGCAGAGTGAGGACAGCAGCAGGAGGATCATTCCTGTGGAGGGGTTTTCCATTCTGGCATCTCAGTTGGATTTTGGAGCAGATCTGGCAGTTTCAGTGGGGGCGCACCATCCTAGAGTGCTTCTGGCAGTTAGAGCTTGGATATCTTCTTCATCTGGAGTTGCTATTTGTATCAGGTTCTTCTTGTATTGTGATTACTGTAAAATAGATTTGCTCTACCTCATATATACACTATATCTCAAACTGGTTTTCCCCGGGGGGGGGGGGTTATCCAGGGTCATGTTGACCAAAAATACTTGTGTCTACACATGCATTTTAGTGGCTGTTATTCGCTCTTAGATTTGTCCATATTTTCAGCAGAAAAGATAGATTAGGTGTGTTGTTGTTATTTGGTATGCATGTACTAATTTGTCATACATAAAACTACTTGCTAGAGCACCCAAACAGAGACAACAACCATAACAAATCAGCAGAACTAAAAACTACCGTTGGCTGTTATAAAACAGTAGAAATTAAAAGATAAGACAACAAGAAACTTAGAGTCTTAGCTTGGTCAAAGACAGACCAAGAAGACAGCTGATAGGACCTGGAAAATTTACAGTGAGCACTGTGGGATTTATTTACTACATATTCCAGAGTTATGATTTGCAATCCCATGTTATTTCCTTTCCAGTCCTGAATGGTGTGGCTTGGAGAACTTTGGCTCTAATAGCTTAGGGATCTCAGAAATAATGTAGCTCATTATATATTTATAAATTATAATATTATTTGGGATAAAAATATGAAATTTCTGGTTTGCTTAATGTGAAATGCCACGCTGCAGCATCTGTAAGAAATAAAGATAAGTGTCCTTCAAGAATAAGTCAACATGAACGACAGGTACTAATCTGTTGTCTTGATAAAAAATGAAAATCAATCTTGCTCTTTTACATTTTATAATTCTTGTGAAAGATATTTTCTGTTTGTATGGAGAGTTTTATAGTCAAAATAATTTCTTTAACAACCTGAAAGACCCTATATTTTCCATCAGATTTTGATTGTTTCTATCATATTATAGTCTCTACACTTATATACAATGTTTAAAGAATTTTTTTGATTAGGTGTATTCTTATATCTTTCTTGCAATGTGAGAATTCCAGTTCCAATAGAGAAAGATGTAATCTCTAAATTTCTTTTATGTTTTGTTCTTCGTATCCTATATTTTTGTGTCCTATTGTACTTTTATATAATCCAGACGTGAACTTGCAAATTTGGTGCTACAAGCAAGTTCCATTGTCTAAGAAACAAAGAAAGAAGTGCAGGAAGGGCAGCTATAAATGTCTTAGACAACCCACTGCACTCGGTTTATAGTGGATCGTTTTTGTGTACATCAATTAGTGAATATCATTTACATTGTAATGATGAAATTTTGCTTTTCAAAATCACAGTTGTCTGTTTCTCTATAGTATAAGTTATATACCCCACGTAGTTTTGATTAACAATGCAACCTGACTTCTATAATCAATGGCATGAGAAATATGACTCTACAGAGTCCATTCTAAACAATACTCGCTTGTTTAGGACTGCATTTCTTGCGTCCGCAACTTCCTTCAACCCTGATTATTTGTGGCATGTGCTATCTTTAAGTTTTATTACCTAATATTATGGCATCTCTAAAAAGGATAATTTGCTCATTTAATCTTGCCCCTGTTATTATTTAGTATTTACAGCATGCAGAATGAAAAGGACCGTGCATACTTTGAGAATGGGACAGTTCAACTATGGTGCCACTTGTAAATTCCTTCATCCACAACCGGTTGGTTCATTAGTTCCAATGCATGGGTTTTCAGTTTTTGCACCTGTACATTCTCCAAGAACTCGCTCTCAACCCCACAGGGGATGTCTGCCATCATGGTCAATGCCTATGGTGTCTTTATTTAAAGCCCTCATTGGCAAGGCTCTTCTAGTCACACATCATTGATCCCTCCCCATTGAGTGGTGTTGGTATCCCACTGGAATACTTCTCCTGTAAGTTATTTGTTGAATTTAATGCAGCTGCAAGAGCCATTCTCCCTGGAGGATGGCTTAAGACCCTAGTTGTGAACTAGGCCCCCCAGTACACTCCTGGGGTTCTTGGTTTGGGACCAAAAGCAGTAAAGACCCTTGAGAGGGCCCCCAGTAGATAACTGGGGTTCTTGGTCTGGGACCAAGCAGTAAAGACCCTTGAGAGGGCCCCCAGTAGATAACTGTGGTTCTTGATCTGGGACGAAGTAGTAAAGACCCTTGTAAGGGCCCCCAATAGATAATTGGGGTTCTTGGTTTGGGACCAAGCAGTTAGGTCCCTAGATATGTCTAGGGCCCTTGGACGTGTTCCAGGGTACCCATGTCTAAGGCATGTGTTGATCCTTGGTCTTGTACCTTGGTGGATAAGACCCTAGATATGTTCTGGGACAACCTGGTCCTTGATCAGGTAGTTGTTGGTGTGTGACCCTCTTTGAAGGCGGGCATGACCACATGAGGGATGTATCCCATATGCAGTGATGATAAAGTTAAAAAGGTCACCTTGAGAATTATATGGACAAGCATTGCCACCAAATAACCCCACCCAAACCCCCTCACCCTTGGTTTTTGAGCATGAGTTTATTTGGGGTTTTGTATTTTTGCTTTAGGGGTTAAATGAAAAATATTAATTAAATAATATAACATATTTAATTAATATTTATATTAATTAAGTATGTCATTTTTATTATTATCTTTCATTAGCCTAACCCTAGCCTAAAGTATAAATAAGACCCTTCCCCTCTACCTTTGACACACTAATATTTCTCTCTTTCTCCTAAGTGTGGCGGATTGCTCTCTTGAGCTTGTGGCCTCCTTGTAACAGTTTCTCAGCCTCCTCTTGATAGGGTGTGGCCTTCTTGGACAGGGTACGGCCTCCTTGTGACAACCTCTCTTTGTTAGCAGCTCGGCCTCTCTCCTTTCTTCTGCTGCCTGGTCCTTGCTTCAAGCATATTGCTGTGTGAGTGCTTAGGGGTGTCTATTCCTCCACTGAAAGGCTTGATCTTTGTTGCCCTTCTTGACTGTTACCAGCCAGCCGCCCTCCTTCTACCAGTGCTATCATTGCAACCAACCGTCCCCTCTTTTTAGGGCAGATTAATGACCTTAAAGGCCATGACACCTTAGAGAAGTGATTGAAATGGCATCCGTACCTCTCTTTTCTGGTAGATCTATTGTGTGAGGGTTTGGTTCCAGATTTTGTTGTGTGGGGGTTTGGTTCTAGAACTTGCTGAGTAAGGTTTTTGTTTTCTGAAATTGCTGTGTGGGGTTTGTTGTGTCTTGTGAGAGTTTTACCCTTGGTGGCTTGGCTGTCCTAATTTCTCTTGGTATGAGATCTAACCCTTGAGGTAGATCCAAGATTTCTGAGACTTATCTGAGCATACTTTAATGGATCATTATCTCTCCTAGTTGTCATGCTCTTCTTCATTACAGAGGTAAGTTCAGATCTATATTTGCTCATGCTTAAATTTGTTTTATTCAGTCTAGATCTATTTAATGTGCATGCTCAGCTTTACCTACTGTTTATCAAACTGCTGTGTATGATCTGAAGTAATAGTTCAGATCTGAATATCTTTATCACTAAGAAGTTGTTATTGTTTAGATCTGTTTACTCAGAAATATTTTTCCATCTTAGATCTAGTCCTTTGATCTACTTCATTTCTGTTCTAAGTTTAAAGATCATTGCTGTACTATCTAACAGAAAATTAAAAGACACTGTTTTCTGGTTTTCTTCCTTATTTCTAACATGGTATCAGAGCTTAGGACGAGAAAAGAGCTCTCTAGTGGCATACTTTTGAGCCTTCGTCGATCCTTGTTTTAGAGAGGTTTTCAGATTTTCTTGGCACACTCAGTGGAGTAGCAAGGATGCAGCACTACAACTGCATGTTTTTGTTGATAGATCTATCACATTAAAAAGGTTATTTGTTATTAACTTGGACCTTAGAACTCACGCTGAAATACACTTGCCAATTAGGTGAGGTATGCTCAATGCTCTACCCTGCTCCACTACATTGTTTATAACCCGAGGACCTTAACTGTCTTTCAAACATGCAGCAAACAACAGATGTCTAGTTACTTGGACAGTTCCGTATCTCAAATGCATGAATGCAGCGGAAAATTGAAAACCTCCAAAAGCTCCTGTTGAGTCAAACCAAAATCCTCAAGTTTTTATACACTGGAGAAAAGAATGACATAACTCTGGAAATGATTAGCTTATAACTGGAATGTATTTCTGGTGCCTGTTTACATTCATTTTCAGTTTATGATTTAAAAAAAAAAAGGTTGCAGTAACATCACTCTTACTGTAACGGTTTTCAAATAATGACTCCGCCTAACATAGCAGAGCATAGTTTACTTCTTGTGCTTCCAAAGCCTTGAATAATTGAAAGCTCAAGAAGATATGGAAATAGAACACCTATATGGCTAGCATCGCCTTTATAACCATGGAACAGTACCACTTGTACTAATGTAAAGTACTAGTAGAAACATTGCTTTGTCTTTTTGTTAAACGTCAATATATTTGCATCACAAAAGCCACTCTAATAAAGCAAGCAGTTGGATGAAAGCAAATTCAATGTCGGTACCATTTTTCCCGATTTTTGTTTTTATTTCTGTACATAGTAAAAATGCCAAAGACTTTGCTATAATGAGGATCATCTGGCTTTTTTAAGTTGGTGGGAAATAACGCTAAAGCTCTCACTTTTCTAATCCACATTTATTTCTAGTAACAAGGTGCTAAAAGCCAAGTCTCCTCAGATCAAGTACAGGGTTTGTTTTGAATCTCTTTCACTCATAGAATTTGTACTTTTACATTGATGTTTTGAAAGCACCAAGACTTCTAAGTCTTTCAGCAAGAAAGACTGATATGCCCGCATAAAAAAAATGTAGCTCTCCTTATGCCTGGGCAGACCTTTCAGAGACCACATGTTGGTTTTCAATTAATGAGGCTAACACCTTTTCAAATCCATTACTGGACTTTTTGATGGTCAGAAGGATACTCAATCCAGTCAAAACTGTTATTACTGTTTGCCAACGTTTGCCACTAAACTGCAGAAACTGTTCTATTACTGTTTTTTTTTTCGGAAGTCATTATGGGCATAATTCACTGTAAGCAATCCTGGATTGAATTTATGGGTGTAAACCTTTGAGACAACGAGAGCGATAGATTGGGTGCAAAAGCCAACGTTTCATTATATGGAACATACAAGTGTCAAGACTCTTGATATTTACCTGATTGCTTTCACTCTAAATTTATCCTCCATAGCAATTCAAAACTGTCCATGGAATTTCCTCACTGGAATGCATATATGAAATAACATAACTTGTGCATATCTTTGCAACAACTAAATTTACAGTTTACATATAGGTTGCACTTTACTTCAGATAAGAATTTTAGGGTATTGCTTTCAAAAGCAATTACACAATCTGAAGTTTTATGAGTCATAGATCCTGCAAATAACAACATACTAGCTGGTTTATTGTGGTTTGTTCACATCTTTGAACAATGGGAACCTTAACCAAGTTTAGATCTGTTCGCAGGATCTTGGAAAGACATTACAGGCTAGGTTGTGCATAGATCTTTTACCATTCTTGTATTTGAAATTGTTTTTGAACCATATGAGGCAAAGATAGACTTCCCTGCTTGTTGTCATACACTTTGGAAGCTACTGATGGTAGAAAGCTGCAAATTAAAGAATGTGTCTTGAGCTCAAGTAAGTTCAAGGTAAGACCAAGTACATTTTTTTTCTTCTTCTCACTAAATTTGAAATAAGTATGTGACTACTAATGACAGTAAGAAGAGTTGTGATTATCCCTCTGTCGGAATCTCTTTTGTATGACCAAGGAAGCTGTAATCTCAGCATTTAATTGTTGATGTTAGCTGGGTCATTTTTTTTGGGGAACTCTGCAGTATGATGGAACCTTTTCCCGATATGAGAATCCATCTTGAAGAGATTAGACACCAAATCAGAGTTAAAGGATCTTGTAGGTTCAGAGGGAGCTAGTCTGCACATGCAGGAAGGCAAACATTTTATTAGACTCAGAGGGAGCAGTCCTTGCATATGAGTTAGTCCATGACCTACAGCAGAGATGGCATCTTAGTAGAGTGAAGGGATACTATCGGTTTCTTTTAAAGAAATTTTCTATTAAAAAAAACCAGCCTGGTGCTGGGAAATACTAAAGGAAGTAGAAAAACATTCAGCACCTAAGGGCACTTTCACAGAAAGCAAGAAACCAGATAAGTACTCCGGCCTTATAGCTAAATTGAATTTTGTGATTGATTCAGAACCTTCCACATTTGAAGTGTGGGAAGATGCTATGATAAAAGATTATTGAATCAATTATGAAGAATGATGTATGGGCAGTGTTTTCAAAGACCTCGTGACAAATCACTGGTAACCTCCAATGGCCTTATAAGATAAAGCCTACAACAGATGGCTGTATTGAGGTTAAATTTGTGACTCGTGATTTCTCTCAGAAAGAAGGGATTATATATAACAAGATCCTTACTTCCATCAGGATCTTTTGTCGCAGTTTTTTGATTTGGAAACTTCATCTAATAGATGTTAAGATTTCTTCTTATCAGTGAAGTTAAGAAAGAGGCTATCCATGGGAAAGAATCCCAGGGATTATAAAAAGCTCCGAGAGCTTGGTACGAAAGTATTGACAGTCTCTCTACAGAGTCTTGGGTTCATCAATAGTTTTATCTTTATATAAAGATTGTCCAAAATCTTCATGTTATCTTAGGATGATTTGTTCCTTACAGGAAAGGAATTTTTTTTATAGCTTAGACTAAGAGGGAGCTCTTCAGCAGAAGTTGAAATGAAAGACTTGGATCTTTTACATTACTTAGAGGTGTGGCAGAAACTGGGTGAAATGTTTTTCTCACAAGAACAAATATGTAGTTGATGTGCTCCGCTATTTTGGAATAATGAACTGTAAGTCATGACCACACAAATGATCTCTAACCTAAAGAAACTACAAAATCAGGTTACTGGTTCAGAACCAGAAGACCCCATTGTATATCGACAAATCATTGGGTCATGGGTCATTGATGTACCTCGTATATACTAAACCAGACATTTGTTATGTGGAAAATTGCTCTCAGCCAGTTCATGTGTGAACTGAAGCATATACATATGGTTGCTGTGAAACATATTTTGAGATATGTTCGGGGAACTATAGCTCATGGTCTTAGATACACTTCCAGTGGAGGTGTAATGCTTCATGGATTTACAGATTCAGATTGGATGGGCAGTATAGTTGATCGGAAGAGCACTTTCGGATTTTGCTTCAGTTTGGGTTCAACAATGATTTCCTGGTCCAGCAGAAAACAGGGCTCCATAAGCCCAAAGCACTGCAGAAGCAGAATACATTGTTGCAAGTGCTGCTAGCAGAGAAGCAAGCAGTGTTGCTTAGGAAGCTACTTTCAGACTTGTTCAGTACAGAACTTGAACCCACGCTCATTCACTGTGACAATCAGAGCTGTATAAAGCTCACCGAGAATCAAGTGTTTCACGAAAGGTCAAAACACATTGAGATAAGATATCACTATGTCTGGGACATGGTGCAGAAGAACATTCTCAGTATTCAGTATGTTCCGACGCAGAACAGACGACAAATATTTTGACCAAGTCACTGTCCCTGACAAAGTTTGTGTTACTTTCGTGACAAGCGTGGTGTAGCTGAGAATGCCTCTTTTGCTGAGAGGGAGTGTTGAATTTAATGCAGCTGCAAGAGCCATTCTCCCTGTAGGATGGCTTAAGACCCTAGTTGTGAACTAGGGCCCCCAGTACACTCCTGGGGTTCTTGGTTTGGGACCAAGCAGTAAAGACCCTTGAGAGGGCCCCCAGTAGATAACTGGGGTTCTTGGTCTGGGACCAAGCAGTAAAGACCCTTGAGAGGCCCCCCAGTAGATAACTGGGGTTCTTGGTCTGGGACCAAGCAGTAAAGACCCTTGTAAGGGCCCCTAGTAAATAATTGGGGTTCTTGGTCTGGGACCAAGCAGTTAAGTCCCTAAATATATCTAGGGCCCCTGGATGTGTTTCAGGGTTGAGAATACGATCTCCATTCATCAACACTCCCACACTTTGAGTGCCAGTGGAGACACGTGCATTAAAACACTCTGTCACACCAAGAGGCATTGGACACCTTCAAGCATCTACTTTCAGCTAAATCCAAATCCATGCCCACTATCATCACCTGCAGTCTTCTGTTAAATAGCCTAGTTCGACGGAATCAACATGAATCTGCATTGTCTGTTTACAGACTTATGATTGAAGCATACATTGTTCCAGGTCTTATAACTTTGAGCATTACCATCAATTGTCACTGTCAAACAAGTAGAATAGATTATGCATTGAAAGTGTTTGAAGGAATGGAAGCACATGGGTATGTTCCAAATGTTGTAATCTTCACTACCCTCATCAAAGGGCTTTGCAGGAAGTATAGAATCGAGTACTCTGTCAAGCTTTTCCACCAAATGATGAGCAAACAACAAGATCCTAATATTGTTACATATAATACCCTAATAGACGGGCTCTGCAAGACCGGGAAATCCCACGAGGTGTTCGGGTTGTTAGCTGTTCTGCGGCAAAAGGGCCATGAACTTGACATAATCACATTTAACACGCTCATGGATCGGCTATGTAAAGAAAGTAAGCTCCAAGAAGTCAAGAAACTACTACATCTGATGATAAAAGAGGGGCATAATCCCGGTGTTATTACATACAATATACTTATTGATGGTTTATGTAAGGGAGGAAAGTTGGACGAGGCGAGGAAGCTTTTCTATGAAATGTCCGACAGAAACATAGGCCCTGATGTTTTCACATACAACGAGCTTATTGATGGTTTATGTAAGGAAGGCAGGTTGGACGAGGCAAGGAAGCTTTTCTATGAAATGTCCGACAGAAACATAGGCCCTGATGTTGTCACGTACAACGCGCTTATTGATGGTTTAAGTAAGGAAAGCAGGTTGGACGAGGCGAGGAAGCTCTTCTATGAAATGTCCGACAGAAACATATTCCCTAATGTTGTCACATACAATGTGCTTATTGATGGTTTAGGTAAGGAGGGCAAGTTGGACGAGGCGAGGAAGCTCTTCTATGAAATGTCCGACAGAAACATATCCCCTGATGTTGTCACATACAATGTGCATATTGATGGTTTATGTAAGGAAGGAAAGTTGCACGAGGCTAGTAAACTCTTCTATGAAATGTACGACAGAAAAATATACCCCAATGTTTTCACATACAGTGTGCTTATTGATGGTTTATGTAAGGAAGGCAAGTTGGACCAGGCGAGGAAGCTCTTCTATGAAATGTCTGACAGAAACATATGCCCTAATGTTGTCACATACAGTTCCCTTATTGATGATTTATGTAAGGAAGGCAAGTTGGCTGAGGCGAAGAAGTTCTTCTATGAAATGTCCGACAGAAACATATGCCCTACTGTTGTGACATACAATGCACTTATCGATGGTTTATGTAAGGAAGGCAAGTTGCAGGAGGCTAGTAAACTCTTCTATGAAATGTCTGACATAAACATATGCCCTGATGTTGTGACATACAGTGCACTTATCGATGGTTTATGTAAGGAACGGAAATGGCAGGAGGCCACCAAAGTGCTTCATGAGATGCTAGATAAGGGGTGCAATCCGAATGTGATCACATACATTGTTGTTATTGACAGTCTTTGCAAAGAAGGTAGACTTCAGGAAGCTCTCGGGTTGTTAGATGTTATGGTCCAAATAGGCAATCTGCCTAATGAAATCACATACACTACACTTATAAATGGATTTTGCAGTGTGGGTAATCTGGAGAAGGCAGGGGAACTTCTTCAAGAGATGCCAGAGAAAGGTTGCAGACCTAACCTAGTTAGCTATAATACATTAATACACGGGCTTTGCAAGCATAATAGGATAGACGAAGCTCAACAGATCTTCTATGTGATGCAAGGCCAGGGTCAGAGCCCTGATGCTGTCACATACAACACATTAATGATTGGACTCTGCAAAGTGGGTAATCCGAAGGAGGCAATCAAATTATTTGAACAGATGAAAGATAGAGGTCATGTCCCTGATATGATTTCATATGCCACCATCATGGATGCACTATGCAAGGAAGGCACACCCCAAAAAGCCAATAGAATATTGCATGAGATCCTCAAAAAAGTTTGATACTGGTGCTGTGACATATTCAGCTGTAACTAACAGCCTCTGTAATGATATTACTGAAATGCACCTGGCAAGATTTAGTAATAGAGAGTAAATTGCAATTGATGGAGTGGAGGGGTGACTTTGGCAATAATGCACTAGGCAAGCTATCTGAAACAGGTTTGGTGGCTGATTTGATACAAGTGGAATTTCGATAAGACTGCACCATGTGTTTAATATGAAACACATTTGATTTGGTGTTTAGTGGGCTACACATCTTTATTAAATGCACCAGTTGTTTAATCTAAATTGGGTTTGGCCTAGCAGTTAGTATGTACTTGCAACTGATGTAGTGCCCCAGGTAAATCATAATGACAATTATCACATATATAACCTAGAATTGGTTTGCTAAAATTATTAGTGAGTTGTCAATTGACATTGATAAAGTGGGCCTTGCAAATAATAGGAATGGTGAGTTACAGATTGATCTGATATGCTATTACTGATGGCAAGGTTGCAATGGTTGTTAAGAGATTGTTAACACTTTCAGAAATACTATACAAAGTATCTGACTTTGCTGCAGTTTACATTAGCTGAATGGTCTGTCTGAAGTGGTCCTGAGGAAGTGTTTTACGGAAGTTAGTATTTAGTATATTTCTTCCAATAGTCACAATTTCTAATTTATGTAAAAATAGATGGACTTACTGTAGTAGCACCTACTAGTATAGGACTTACCAGTGGTCATATAAAATACTATGAAACAGTTTTTTGGGTGAGAATTAATGAAGTGGGGCTACTCATGGTTTCTGGTTTTCTCTAGTGGTTAATGAGTTGCTATTGCTGAATTTCTCATGGGAAGTTTCAGGTACTACAATAAAACAATTGATTAAATTAGGTGCCAAAGGCATTCAATAATTTTGTAGCATGTGACAAACTTTAACAGTCTGCAGTGATCCTCAGTGTTGGTTTCATATGGGTGGTATAGGTTATTTGAGAATTTGACATCAACAATCACTTTTCTTGATGTCATCTAGTTAGTTTTTTCAGACTCGCTATAATAGGACATAAGACCATAGGTGGAGTAACCTGGCAACATGGCATCTGGTTGTCTTAAAACATGACATGGGAATTTGTCTCACTGTGATTGATGTTATCGCATTGGAGGTAGTCTGACTGTATGAACACGCAGAGGCTACGTGGTAAATTAGTCTGCAATAACAGCGTGAAAGTATGGTAAATTAGTCTGCAACAACAGCATGAGAGTATGGAGGCAGAGATCTGTCCTTATCCAGAAAGGTCTGCTGAAACTGACTTTATGCAGACTGTATTTTGTGGCTCTGGCATGAGCTGTCAGTTTAACCATCCTCCAACTTGGAAACAAATACTTCTGCTCCTCTGTTTCTTTTGCTATATTCCTAATTTGTTTAGACTAGGGCCACTTCCTAATCAGTTGCATGCATATATGAAACTTGAATGACAGTACCCAATGATTAAAACCATACAGTGGATCCACTTCTCTCAGGCTGTTAAGATCAATTAGTTTAACTTCCTCTGCATGGAAAATGTGAAATGCTAGCTCTAAGCCTCCTTTCTTGCAAGACATATGACTAGAATATTGAAATTTGCTGCCGTCACTAGTTGGTAAATGTGTCATGCTGTTAATAATAGTCTCTGCTGGAAGTGAGCACTGTGGGATTTGTCTACTACATATTGCACCAGAGTTATGATTTGCAATCCCATGTTATTTCGTTTCCAGTCCTCAATGGTGTGGCTTGGAGAACTCTGGCTCTAATAGCTTAGGGATCTCAGAAATAATGTAGCTCATTATATATTTATAATATTATTTGGGATAAAAATATGAAATTTCTGGTTTGCTTAATGTGAAATACCACGCTGTAGCATCTGTAAGAAATAAAGATAAGTGTCCTTCAAGAATAAGTCAACATGAACGACAGGTACTGATCTGTTGACTTGATCGAAAATGAAAATCAATCTTGCTCTTTTACATTTTATAATTCTTGTCAAAGATATTTTCTGTTTGTATGGAGAGTTTTATAGTCAAAATAATTGCTTTAACAACCTGAAAGACCCTATATTTTCCATCAAATTTTGATTGTTTCTATCATATTATAGTCTCTACACTTATATACACTGTTTAAAGAAATTTTTTGATTAGGTGTATTCTTATATCTTTCTTGCAATGTGAGAATTCCAATTCCAATAGAGAAAGATGTAATCTCTAGATTTCTTTTATGTTTTGTTCTTCATATCCTATCTTTTTGTGTCCTATTGTACTTTTATATAATCCAGATGTGAACTTGCAAATTTGGTGCTACAAGCAAGTTCCATTGTCTAAGAAACAAAGAAAGAAGTGCAGGAAGGGCAGGTATAAATGTCTTAGACAACCCACTGCACTCGGTTTATAATGGATCTTTTTTGTGTACATCAATTAGTGAATATCATTTACATTGTAATGATGAAATTTTGCTTTTCAAAATTACAGTTGTCTGTTTCCCTATAGTATAAGTTATATACCCCACGTAGTTTTGATTAGCAATGCAACCTGACTTCTATAATCAATGGCATGGGAAATATGGCCGTACAGAGTCCATTCTAAACAATACTCGCTTGTTTAGGACTGCATTTCTTGCGTCCGCAGCTTCCTTCAACCCTGATCATTTGTGGCATGTGCTATCTTTAAGTTTTATTATCTAATATTATGGCATCTCTAAAAAGGATAATTTGCTCATTTAATCTTGCCCCTGTTATTATTTAGTATTTACAGCATGCAGAATGAAAAGGACTGTGCATACTATGAGAATGGGACAGTTCAACTATGGTGCCACTTGTAAATTCCTTATCCACAACCAGTTGGTTCATTAGTTCCAATGCATGGGTCTTCAGTTTTTGCACCTGTACATTCTCCAAGAACTCCTTGCTCTCAACCCCACACGGGATGTCTGCCATCATGGTCAATGCCTATGGTGTCTTTATTTAAAGCCCTCATTGGCAAGGCTGTTCTAGTCACACACCATTGATCCCTCCCCATTGAGTGGTGTTGGTATCCCACTGGATTACTTCTCCTGTAAGTTATTCCTCTTTGACTGTTCATACTAGTTGGCTAATTTTTTTGTTAATTGAATGATCTTTATTTTGCCCTGGAAAATTTATCAAGTTTTTTTTTTTGGAATAGCAATATTGCAGACCAATACTCTTCTTGATCAGTACCTCTGGTGATAAGGAACTAAGTTGAGTGAAGTAAAGACACTTGCATGTTTTTGCACTTCTATGATTGGACTAAACCAATTTTATGTCCCAGGCTGAGATTTGTTTGCAACTTGCTTTGGCATGCCTTTTTTTTCTTATGGTTTTGACTCTTGAGGCCGTGTGAAGTAATTTTTTGCATATGTTACATTTCCAGACTCTAGATCTACTGAATAGTGCTTTGTACCTGTTATAGTATACAATGAGGACTAATAAGTGTCATGGCATGTATTAGTTACAGTGCATTTTTTTATCGAACATCTTCAAATACTTGAATATATAGTCTCTGCTGTCCAATTGTAACAGCTAAAACAACTATCATATTGATCTTTGTCTTATGTGATCTTGTAGCAATCATCTTGATTTAAAAGCTTTTATGAGTAAGTGTCTCAGTTGAAGAGGACATCATTTGGAGACTACTGATTTTTTTTCAATCAATATTTTTACATTTGTAGCAAGGGTGGGTAGGTTCAATTTCATTTCCAGATGATTAGCAACAAGCAATAGGACAGCATTTATCATACAGGTCCACACCCCAAACTGATAGAATGGCTGCTGGAATTCAGTGGTCCTTTTCTCCTTCTCCACCTGGATGCCCAAACATGGGACCTCATGGACTGGTGACGTCACAGGCTGGCAGGACTAAAGCTCTGATACCACTGTAATATCCCAAATCCGGCTAGTCTAGGAAATGTTGCTAATCTGCTATGTCTGTTGTCTGATCTGATACACTGGGGGTTCCTGGATGCGTTTAAGTTGCGGGTTTTAACATGCTTGGTGTTTTTCGCATGTGTGTGTAGATAAATAAGTTGTTTACAACACATGATTAAGCATACAGATAGTAAATGACACAAAAGACTGTAACTCATATATTATGATATTTCTGCGGGTTACAATGCCGTATGCGGCTGAAAATAGAGAATCACTCGGCTAGATCAGATGTAAGTGGATCTTAGCCGGAATACAATAAAGTATTAAACTAGAAATATGATACCCAGATAATAGAAGACTGTTGCTGGATAGGATGTGAGTTGGATGATCTGTTGTGTGCTACGACAACTCACACGGTAACTGTTGCGGAATTGGATTGTGCACTCTGGTGGCTACACACCTCAGATCTGACTGGAAACTGTCCCAAACAGTGCGCCTTGCCCTCACTCAGTCATGGTAACTGACAGACTGACAATCGACCCTTTGTTGATATGTCTAGACCCCGGATGGATCCCCCTGGGGAAATGCATCCCCTCTGCTGTTGGAAACTGTGCCCTAGTAATTCCTTCGTCGGAATCGAGTGATATGGGTCTCAAACTGAACGCCCTAGGCTCCTCTGAAATGGGTCGGAAGTATTTCCCTGGATCTGATCTGACGATCTCTCGGAAATCCCAAATGTGTCCTCCCCAATTGTCACACCCTTAATGGCTGAGAAATGTGCCCAAGATGATTTCTCCGTCGGAATTTGACGAGAAATCAGGCAATAGAAGTGTCCTGCCCTCCTCTCAACTAGGTCGGAGGGGAATCACTAGATTCTCCTTGACTAGGACAAGTCGACTCAATGTGATGCTCAATAGTTGTGCCCTCTACCTGGACAAGTGCGCCCTCACTGTTGCAAATTGGATAACTGTTGCTGAAGTACGATGGAAGATCTGGATGATCTTTCTGGTGACTAGGGTGTGTCTCTCAACATCGAAATCAGCCTCTGGGTGTCTTCCTCTTGGAATCCACAAGCTCTCTCCTCAACTAACAAGTCAAATTTTTCATCATGGTGAATTAGGTCGCTTTACCTTTTCTTATAGCTGCCTGAAACCCTAATTCGTTTTTGACCTATTTTTAGCTCATTTGCTCTATTTTTAGCTCACTTTGGCTTAAAAGCACTTTTAGTCACTTTTAGCTCAATATCACTTTCGAATTATAACACCCTCGACTGAAATGACCTCTAGTAACCTTGTTTGCCCTTGTATGGCCCTGGCTATAGTCTAACGGGGCTGTTCAGACTACTAAGCCTCTTCTCTGGAGCTCCTATTCGGAAAGGGACATTACAGTAATGTTCTTTAAATGTTACTGTGTTGCATGGCATCCTATGTTTCTATGCATTTTCTGTGGACAAAGTGTAATAGTTTTAATTTTTTGTTTCTTTTCTTCTACTTAAATATTAATTCCTGTTGAAATTAGTGCAACTGCAAGAGCCATTTTCCTGGAGGATGGCATAAGACCCTAGCTGTGGACTAGGGCCCCCAAGACACCCCCGAGGTTTCTTGGTATGAGACCAAGCAATCAGAGCCATGGAAAAGACCCTAGTGAGGGCCCCTAATATATGACTGGGGTTATTGGTCTTGGACCAAGCAGTAAGTCCCTAGATGTGTTCCAACAAATCCTTGCCTGATGCTTGGATTGATCCTTGGATGTGTTACTTGGTGGTTGATATAAGTCCCTAAATGTGTTCTAGGGCCCTTGGATGTGTTCCAGGGAACCCCTGCTTAATGCATGGGTTGATCCTTGGTCTTGTACCTTGGTGGATAAGACCGTAGATGTGTTCTAGGGCCCGCATATGTGTTCTGGGGAAACCTGGTCTTTGACCAAGAAGATCTTGGTGAAATACCAAGATGTGTTGATGTGAGATCCTCTTCCTCTCTCTCGGGATGGTCCATGAGACTTAGGAGTGTCTATGAAGATGGACATGACCACATTGCTGATGTACCCTCTTATGCAGTGATGATAAAGTTATAGGTCATTATGAGCCTCATGTGGACATGTTTTGCCATTATGGACCCCCCTTGACTTTGTCTTAAAAGGCTCCACCTTGTTGTCTTGCTTTCCCTCTTGTTTTATGTGATTGGGGTTTTTATAATTTATATTAATATTAACTGACATTTAATTAATATTTATATTAATTAATTGTCAATATGTAATTATTATTATATTATCCCTAACCCCTCTCCCTAGCTATAAAAAAAACCCTACCCTCTAGCATTTTATAACATACACTCACACTCACTCTCTCTTTGTTGCGGTTACCTTAGTTACTCTCTCCTTGTGTGGTGCGGCCTCTCCTTTTGGTGTATTAGTATCAAATCTGAGTTGTTTGCTTGATCTTGGTGTTGGCTGGGAGCTTCATCTTCTACCTGCTGGTGTATGGAGTGTTGTTGATGTCTCCTTGACTGCCATACCTATCTATCTTAGCTGTGGTGCTTTCTTTTGGCTGCCGGATTTGTCCTTTTGAGCTGAGGTGCCTCCTTTGCTGTCGAAATTGCCTACAAGGGCCACAAAACTGTATACAGGTGTCGCGGCCCCCTTTTTTGAGTTGCCAATTGGTGGGAGAGGTCTGCGACCTCTCCTCTAGGTTGCGACTAAGAATGTTAGTGCTCTTATGGGGGTTTCTACTTGCTGTCCAGTTTTATCCTGTACTGCTTCAGTTGTGGAGGGTTTGTTGTTTCAATCTTGAGGGTTTGTTGTTTCATGCTCTTGCTGTCTCAAGTTGTGGACATCTTTTTGGGGGTCTATATCTTTGGCAAAACTGTCCCACAGTCCATATTGACAGTGATCAAACCTTAGAGGTTTGATCCATGAACCCAAACTAATTTCTGAGCATATTTCAGAGGTATACATCCACACATGTGATAGATACATCTTTCATTGATCAAGATGTAAGCTTGAGGTTTGTTTTTACACTTAGACATTTTGATTATCTTCAAAATTTAATTTAGATCTGTTTATATCATTTCTTACATGTGCTGATCTAGTAAACATAAATTTAAAAGCATTATTGTTTGTCAATTTTTTCCCTAATTCTAACATGGTATCAGAGCTTAGGGCATGAAAAGAGATCAAGAATTGCAAACTTGAGCCTGCGTAGATCCATTTCTTAGGGTTTATTTTGCAGATCAACAGTAAATTCATTTCATAAACTGATCTATAACTCAGCATGGCCTCATCTTCAGTCAATGCAGAAGATAGGCTTGAAGGGGCCTTCAACTTCAATGCTTGGAAGTGTAGGATACTCAACATCTTAGAAGAGGGTGACTTGGATGAGCTCGTTACCAGGGGAATAGAATAACCCACTTCAAATACTGGCAGGGCAACATACAAGAAGAGACAAGCCAAAGCTTAAAGAGTCATTTTTGACTTAGTTAAGGACAACATGATGCCCATCATTGGTCATCTAAGGACTGCCAAATAATGCTTTGATGCCCTAGCAAATCTCTTGAAAAGAAGGCTCTAACTCAAAAGAGAATATTGAAGAAACAACTATGTACATTAAGGATGGGAAATGATGAAACCATCGCTGCCTTCTTCTCCATAGATTGCTCAAACCAGAGATCATCTTAAAGCAACATGAGTTGTTGTGGATGATGATGACCTTGTACAAACTGCAGTTGACGGACTCCCTGAGTCATGAGGAATCTTTCTTGCTTTAGTCAATGGAAGAGAAGCTCAACCTAACTTCGAGAGATTATGGAATGATTGCTTAGAAGAAGGAAGTCTCAAAAGTAGAAATGAGCACTCAACCGTAAGAGATCATGCCCTTACAGCTAAAGCCAAGAGAGGGGAGAAGTTTCCTCAACCAAAAGGCAAAGGTAAGAAACCTCAAGGTAAGCTATCTTATCTTCGTCCTCATTTATCTAAAGTAAGATGTTTTAACTGCAATAAGCTAGGACATTATGCAAAAGATTGCAGGAACCCTCCCTCTCAACAGAGAAGAAAAGGTAAGTTCCATGCCTCAATTGCCATTGAAGAAGCAGAGCCTCAATAGGAACCTCAAAGAAGAAGAACCAGGGCGGCCACCAAAGAGTAAGAACAACACCAAGAATATTATCTCATCTCAACTCTCTTTGGCACTATAACCAAGTCGGAGGAGGTTTGGCTAATGGACAATAGTGCCTCCAAACACATGACAGGCTTCAAACAAAATCTTGCAAACTCTTGGGATAAGAAGTTCAATGTAAAGGTAGAACTGGGTGATGATGGTACATATGACATAAAAGGGTTTGGATCTGCTTCATTTAAGCTTCAATCAGGTAATGTATTTCATATTGATGAAATTCTTTATGTTCCTGGTTTAAAGAAAAATCTCATCTTAGTTGCAGTGTTAGAAAGCAAAGGATACTCAATAGCCTTCACCAAAGGGAAGGCTCTCATGTGGCCCTCAAATGGAGATTTGAGCTTTGCCATGACTATCGAAACTCGTGAGAGTGGACTTTACAAAATCACAGGTCAAGTTGTTCAAGCATTAGCTCACGAGATGATAAATCATTGCGAGCTTTGGCACAGAGGGCTTGGACATCTCAACTACAACGTGCTTCCAGGTTTGCAAAAGATGGTAACAGCCTAACAGGTATGCCAGTGTTTTCATTCGAGCATGATAGTGTTTGTAGAGGTTGTGCTCTCGGTAAGAATACAAAGAAAGCTTATCCCCACAACAATAGAAAAACTAATGGCATTTTAGATCTTATTCATTCTTGATCTTTGTGGACCTATGACTGCTCCATCCATGAATGGTTGTCTTTACTATATTATTTTTATTGATGATTGTTCTCGTAAAACTTGGATCTATTTTTTGAAGGATAAAGATGAATCTTTCAACAGATTTCAAGATTTCAAGAATCTTGTTGAGAATCAGACATGTATACATATCCGAGTTTTCTGAACAGACAATGGAAAAGAATTTGACTCCTACAAGTATGATGAACTCTCTTGGGCTTTCGGGATTAAGAGGGAGCTGACTGTGCCTTATAATCCCTAGTAGAATGGGGTTGTAGAAAGAAAGAACAGAACGATCTGTGAAGTAGCCAGAGCCATGATGTATGATCAGAATTTACCGTTGTCTCTTTGGGCCGAAGCTGCAAGCACTGCAATCTACATTTAGAACAGGTGTCCTCATAAAGCTCTTGAAGAGAAATCTCCAGAATAAGTTTTCACCGATATAAATGCCTCAGTTGATCATTTGAGAATCTTTGGCAGTACAGTCTATATTCATATCCTAAAAGAAAAGAGGACTAAGCTAGAGCCCTCTGGAAAGAAATGAACTTTTGTGGGATACAGTGAAACCTCAAAGGCTCACAAAATTTATATCCCAGGTCAAAAGTCCATTGAGGTCAACAGAGACGTGACTTTTCATGAAGAAACAACTTTTTGTCATGCCAGAGAACTTCCATGTGATACAGAGGAGCAGGAAGCTCCATCTCCTGAACCTTCAGATTCACCTCTTCTAGATGTGCAAAGGGAGGAGAGCCTTCAGTGGATCCCACAAGGGATACTATTGATTTTCCCTTAGAGAAACCTCATGTTAAAAAGAAACTAGCCAGGTGCCGGGAAATTCTAAAAGAAGCAGAAAAACATGCAACACCTAAAGACACCTTCAGAGAAAGCAAGAAACTAGATAAGTACTTCGGCCTAATAGCTCAATTGAATCTTGTAATTGACTCAGAACCTTCCACCTTTGAAGAAGCCTCCAAACATCAAGTGTGGAAAGATGCTATGATAGAAGAGTATGATTCAATTCTAAAGAATGATGTATGGGCAGTGGTCTCAAGACCTCGTGGCAAATCAATGGTAACCTCTAAATGAATTTACAAAATAAAGCATGCAACAAATGGCAGTGTTGAAAAATTCAAGGCTAGATTTGTGGTTCGTGTCTTCTCTCAGAAAGAAGGAATTGACTATGACGAGATCTTCACTCCTCTTGCCAGATATACTTCCATCAAGATCATTATCTCTCTTGTTGCAGTTTTTGGTTGGAAACTTCACCAGATGGATGTTAAGATTGCTTTTCTTAACAGTGAAGTTGAGCAAGAGGTTTATATCGAACAACCTGAAGGGTTCGTGATCCATGGAAAAGAATCCCATGTATGCAAACTCAAGAAAGCCTTGTATGGATTGAAGCAGGCTCCAAGAGCTTGGTATGGGAGAATTGACAACTTTCTACAGAGTCTTGGGTTCACCTAGAATATAACAGATCCCAATATTTATATAAAGATTGTACATAATCATCCTGTTATCTTAGTATTATATGTGGATGATTTGTTCCTCACAAGAGAGGAAAATTTGATAGCTCAAACTAAGAGGGAGCTTTCAACAGTATTTGAAATGAAAGACTTGGGTCTTATGCTTTATTTTCTGGGCTTAGAGGTGTGACAGAAACCAGGTGAGATCTTTCTCTCACAGAGAAAATATGCAGTTGATGTGCTTCACAGATTTGGCATGGTGCACTGTAAGTCCATGTCCACACCGATGATTTCTAACCTGAAGAAGTTACAAGACCAAGTTACAGGTACAGATCTGGAAGACCCCACCCTATATCGGCAGATCATTGGGTCCTTGATGTATCTTATACATACTAGACCGAACATTTGTTATGTAGTGAATGCCCTCAACCAGTTCATGTGTGAACCGAAGCATATTCATATGGTTGCTGTTAAACATATTATGAGATATGTTCGGGGGACTATAGCCTATGGGCTTAGATACACTTCCAGTGGAGGTGTAATGCTTCATGGATATACAGATTCAGATTGGATGGGCAGTACAGTGGACCGAAAGAGTACTTTCAGATATTGCTTCAGTTTGGGTTCAGCTATGATCTCCTGGTCCAACATGAAATAGGGCTCCGTAGCCCAGAGCACTATAGAAGCAGAATACATTGCTGCAAGTGCTGCTAGCAGAGAAGCAGTGTGGCTCAGAAAGCTACTTTCAGATTTGTTCAGTGCTGAGCTGGAACCCATAGTCATCCACTGTGATAACCAGAGTTGTATAAAGCTCTCCAAGAATCCGGTGTTTCATGACAGATCGAAACACATTGAGATGAGATACCACTATGTTCGAAACATGGTGCAGAAGAACATTCTCAGTATTCAGTATGTTCCAACGAAAAAACAAACTGCAGATATTTTGACCAAGCCATTGTAAAGTTTGTGTACTTTCGAGACAAGATTGGTGTTGCTGAGAATGCCTCTCTTGCTGAGAGAGAGTGTTGAAATTAGTGCAGCTGCAAGAGCCATTCTCCTAGAGGATGACATAAGAACCTAGCTGTGGACTAGGCCCCCCAGCACACTCCTGGGGTTTCTTGGTATGAGACCAAGCAGTGAGAGGCATGGAAAAAGACCCTAGTGAGGGCCCCCAATATATGACTGGGTTTCTTGGTCTTGGACCAAGCAATAAGTCCCTAGATGTGTTCTAGGGCCCCTGGATGTGTTCCAGGGAATCCTTGCCTGGTGCTTGGATTGATCCTTGGATGTGTTTCTTGGTGGTTGATATAAGTCCCTAGATGTGTTCTAGGGCCCCTGGATGTGTTCCAGGGAACCCTTGCTTAAAGCATGGGTTGATCCTTGGTCTTGTACCTTGGTGCATAAGACCCTAGATGTGTTCTAGGGCCCCTAGATGTGTTATGGGGCAACTTGGTCTTTGACCAGGAAGATCTTGGTGAAATACCAAGATGTGTTGATGTGAGATCCTCTTCCTCTCTCCCGGGATGGTCCATGAGACCTAGGAGTGTCTATGAAGATGGACATGACCACATTGTTGATGTACCCTCTTATGCAGTGATGATGAAGTTATAGGTCATTATGAGACTCATGTGGACATGTTTTTCCATTATGGACCCCCCATTGACTTTGTCTTAAAAGGCTCCACCTTGTTGTCTTGCTTTCCCTCTTGTTTTATGTGATTGGGGTTTTTATAATTTATATTAATATTAATTGACATTTAATTATTATTATATTAGCCCTAACCCCTCTCCCTAGCTATAAAAAGAACCCTACCCTCTAGCATTTTATAACATACACTCACACTCACTCTCTCTTTGCTGCGACTAGCTCAGTTACTCTCTCCTTGTGTGGTGTGACCTCTCCTTTTGGTGTATTAGTTTCAGATCTGAGCTGTTTGCTTGATCTTGGTGTTGGCTGGGAGCTTCATCTTCTACCTGCTGGTGTATGGAGTGTTGTTGATGTCTCCTTGGCTGTCGGACCTGTCTATTTGAGCTGTGGTGCTTCCTTTTGGCTGTCGGACCTGTCCTTTTGAGCTGAGGTGCCTCCTTTGCTGCCAGACTTGCCTATAAGAGCCACAGACCTGTATACAGGTGTCGCGGCCCCCTTTTCTGAGCTGACAGTTGGTGGGAGAGATCTGCGGCCTCTCCTCTAGGTTGCCGCTAAGGCTGTTAGGGCTCCTATGGGGGTTTCTACTTGCTGTCCAGATTTATCCTGTACTGCTTCAACTGTGGAGGGTTTGTTGTTTTAGTCTTGAGGGTTTGTTGTTTCATGCTCTTGCTGTCTCAAGTTGTGGACAACATCTTTTTGGGGGTCTATATCTTTGGCAAAACTGTCCCACAGTCCATATTGATAGAGATCAAACTCTAAAGGTTTGATCCATGAACCTAAACTCATTTCTGAGCATATTTCAGAGGTATACATCCACACCTGTGACAGGTACATCTTTCATTGATCAAGAGGTAAGCTTGAGGTTTGTTTTTACACTCATAAATTTTGATTATCTTCATAATTTAATTTAGATCTGTTTATATCATTTCTTACATCTGCTGATCTAGTAAACATAAATTTAAAAGCATTATTATTTTTCAATTTTTCCCTAATTCTAACAATTCTTTTGTGATAAGAGTCTTAGTGGCACAATAAAAAGTACTTTTGTATGCACTCTTGTAACATTGGTAGGATGAAAAATCTTTTTCTCTTCTTTGTCCTTTCTGAAACTCCTGGAATCTCCTTGGTTGAGATTCTTTATGTATGAATTTGTTTTGGGGGTGAGACTCCTTATGAGTTTGTTTTTGGAAGTAAGACTTCTTTCTTCCTCCTTTAGTGTGAGTAGCTAGGGCTTGATCTTCATCTCTTGATAGCAAATCTTCTCGGTTAGCTACTCTTGATTCTTCTTGAATACATTCTTCTCAAAGACTGTCAAATTGTAGTTTCTCATTTCTGGCACAAATAGTTTGGATGAATGCATCCCAAGGTCTTGTGAGACCATTAAGGGCCGTTATTATAGTATCTCCAATTGCTTCTAGTTGTTCTTTGAATTGAGATATTTTGGAAGAAATATTTCTGGATCGTTTCTCCTTTCTACATCCTTGTATTCTCGAGTTGAGTTCTTAGATTCATCTTTCGATTTATGTTCTTTCTTTCATATAATCTGGTTAGGGAATCAACCATTTTATTTGGAGTCTTCTTTGAAGACACTTGAGGAATCAAGTGATCTTTGATGGAATCCGCAATGATTCTTGTGGCCCTAATTATGTCCTTTTAGTGTTTTGCTTTATCTGCAACATCGACGGGTTCTGGTACATCTTTTTTAATGAATCTTGCTAGGTCATTCTCTTCAAGAATGAGTCCAATCCTATACTTCCAGACATTGAAGTTTTCCATACCTTCTAGCTTGTCAACAAGCTTAGTGCTTGCAGACATCTTTTATCTGGAGCTGGAAACTGACCAAAAAATGAAAATGCTCAGAATTGAATTTTGAACTTACCAGGAGGTGTGCTTGTCTGAGGCGAGTAGTCTGGTGTGGTTAGATTTCAAAAAATCCAACTTTTGCCCCTTCAAACTTGGCTAGCGGATTTATGGACTGGTGCTTTTGGTTTTCTGGTACTTCTGGTTTTCCGGTACTTTTGGATTCCTGGTACTTCTAGTTTTCTGGTACTTCTGGTATTGGTGGAAACTAGGGTTTCACTTTCCGGGAGATCTAACCATTGAAAAGGTGCGCTGAAGGTGCCAAAGAGTTCCTTGAGGTAGGGCGCACTTTTCTAGATGGCTCTTGGGCTGAAATTCCTCTTCAATAAAAAACCCTAATTTTCATGTATGGCAACAATGACGTTTTTCTTCTTCTTGTGAAAGATGCTCTCTTCAGCTTAGTTCTAATACCATGTTAGAGTTTAAGCTATTATTAGGTTTCTTTTCAATTTACTAGATAACCATAGCATAGATAGGATCACTGAGAGAAACACAATCACAAGAGACACATCATTTATCCTGGGAAACCCTCATGGGGGAGAAAACCCAACAAAAACTTCCTTAATATAGATAGCCAATACAATGCCAAGAAAATAAACCAAACACTACAGAAAGTCCTCTCCCAAGTAATGCGCCTCTCTTTCTCTCTTCCTTCTTCTCCAACTGCAGCTCCAAACTTGCGATTTGGATGATCAAGTGAGTGAGTGAACAAATGAGGCGCTGGCCTCCTTTATTTATACAATTTGGCAGGTGCTGAAAAGAAGTGTATTTTCACTGGCAGGGCCGACTTCTCTTTCTGGGTGGTTAGAACCACCTTAATTTATTCTGGGGGTTGACTTCTCATTTTGCATATTACAATTAGGGTTTGACCAATCCGCAAAAGGGGATTTGGTCATTTACAATACCCGACATGATCAATCCACAAAAGGGGATCGATCTAATGAATAATACATCAATAATAAATAGAATACTCTTTGCAATTACAATATTTCAACAATATTCAGACTGAAGTTTAAACTATGAAAATATTTCAACAATATTTCACCTTAATTATGCACTTCACAATGATGCATATATACTTTGATAAGAAAGCATAACTTACTATCAGAAGGAATAAATGCTTTCCGGAGGTACTTCAACTCAGAATAGGTTAATTTCATGTCTCAAGGCTCAATGACTTGAGCGGTATGAGTACCTGAACGCCTGAAATGAAGATACCTCTTTGAGGCAAAATTTGTAGGTGAAAATAAAACTTTTACTTCATGTCTTGCTCCATAAGTTTTATATCTTCAACCTAGCTTAAGGTTGGACTGGACAACTGATGTGCTTGCTCAATTCTGGAATATATCCACCAGAATTGCATTATTATTTTTGTTTGTGCAATTCCTGCCTTCTATGTTCCATTCGTTGTCCATAACATTGTACTATTCTCTCGTCTCTTGATTTATCTCATTTTGAATCTCTGTTTGGATCATGCGATTAACTAGGAGGCCTAACTATGCTTCTTCACTCATTATGCTATCTGCTGGTTTGGACCAACCTAAATTTGACCATTCCATGGGACACTTAAATTAGAGTCTGTCAATCTCTTCGCCAATTGATACTCCAGCTGGTCATCATGAGACAGGATCTACATTGGCTCCTCTTGCTTCAACTTCTTTATCTTCCGACTTAGCAGTTGAATCTGGTGGAGGAAATTGTCCAAAACACTCTTCTACATTAGAAGCTAGTCAACAACCCTCTGGTGTTGAAAATGTAGGAATTGTAGGAATAGATTCATAGCATTCCATGTGGAGAAGAAAAGTGGGTTTTTACCTTTTTGTAAAGTTGACAAAGTCTATTGGTTTAAATATGAACGAGTTGTCTTATCCTGTCAACCAGGTGCATAAGCCAAGCTAGCATTGTTTGTTCAGGATCCAGGTTGATCGACTGACTAAGCAGCAGGTAATTTCTTGCTGAGAGTTGTGACCAAAGCCGCCATGAATTTGATGAACATTATGAAGCTCTTCATAATTCTCAAAGTCCCCAACCTGTATAGATAAAGCTGGATGAATCTTCCTTCTTTGTGAAGCACGGTTCCATATTTTTGATAATGGCTCTTTTGAAGCATTGAATTAGATTGAGCAGTAGAACCAATTTTTATTTTAAAGACAACTGCTGGATTTTCTCCTGTGACATAGCTTGATCAAGCATTTAAAAATATTGACATCATGAAAAATTCCAATGTGAACTATCCATTTTTAATAAGTGTATGCTATTTTCTTTATTTGGATCCTTAAAAATGAGAAAATTTTCTCAGAGTTGACTACCATTAATTTAAATTAGGATTTAATGTATTCAATTTTTGAATTTATTTTTCATGAAATCTTTCATGCAGCAGCCTACTATCATCAATGTTGGATTATTAATGCATTAAACAAAACTCCGGGGCAGTGTTTCTTTGGCAAATGAGTTTGTGCATAATGCAATCTTTTCCTGCAACAACCTACTATTATCAATGTCCTATTAATGTACTAAATAAACTTTGGGATAGCATTTATTTTGCAAATGAGTTTGTATTCTATACTTTCATAAGCATAATGGTTGTGAACATAGAAATATGTTTTTGCAGATAAATTATATTATCGAGATAGGTTTTTGAACTTTGAATTATTACAAAGTGAACTTGACAATGAATAACTTCCTTAAGACTCCTTTGTAAACACTATTTTTCCAATTTTCTATAGGATGCCTCCAAATGTACTTATTGGAGCAGGCATTACATGTGGCTATCATTGGAATTCACTTCTCATAGTCAAGATTTTTCTCACAGGCCAACCTGAATTTCTTGTAGACAAAAGAGGTCTATATTAATTAGAATTCTAGGAGTGTTTACATCATATATATAACTAAATATTTGTTCGGCTTTACTAAATAATTTGGGAAAGGCATATATATGTCATAATCTTATCGCTTTCTATTTTGGGTCGAGGTTGGAAGTTCTTTTGTGATCTTTTTAAAGTGGAGATTAGATAATTGATACATACATAGGAGAAGATTGTGTGTTGATCCTCCCATTAACAAAGAGAATCCAATCCATATCTGAAATTTTTGGGTAATAATCCACAACATCCTCTCCCCAACCAACTTAAAACCATTCCAACCTATGCAATCCTAGATACTTAGTTGCAGGAGGATTCCACATTATTTGCTTGTGCAGATAGAGAGAGGGTGCACCAGTTGGGGGTTTCCAGCAAGGAGGGGCGTACCATTCATCGAGGAAGGATTCGTCCTAGCTGAGGAGAAGGGATTCCGGGAATTCCAGGTATTGGGTTTCCTTTGCAGGTGTTTTGGCATCATTCTTGGTGGTTTTTCGGAGTCTTTCAGAGGAGGATCTATTTGTATTAAGAGTGGGATATTTTCCCAAGAGGAGGGCGCACCATCATTTGGAGGGTAGCTAGATCTAAGGATCTAGCAGGTATTTTGAGGATTTGAGCACTTGGGTTCTCATTGCAGCGTCGTGATCTATCATTGTGGAGAGTTTCAGAGCATTCGTAGGCCTCCTTCATCAATAGGGCCGAATTATCTAGGGCTTCAGTCATCAAGTGGGGCGCACCATTCAGTGGAGGAGTTCAGATCTACAGGGTTTGAGAGTGGATTTGGAGATTCAGGCACCTGGGTTGTTCTTATTGTTGGAGCCGCTCTTGTTTTTTACCTTCCAAAAAATTTTCAATTTTTGAAACTTGAAATCTAAGTTGACTTTCTTTTTCCTTCCGAGATCTTAAAACTCTGAAATCTTGTCGACTGAACATAAATGCTTTTCCTACTTTCAAAACAGATCCATTCTCGCAAGTATGTTCA
This sequence comes from Picea engelmannii, assembly GCA_009831015.1. NCBI lineage: Eukaryota > Viridiplantae > Streptophyta > Pinopsida > Pinales > Pinaceae > Picea > Picea engelmannii. The sequence continues at coordinate 462,286 of ML787418.1, forward strand.
CTCTTTTTAATTTTCGCCCAAGGCATTAACTAGAGTAAAACCTTTAACCCGTGATTAGATGTCATCGGGGTTTCACGTCTCGGCATTCGTCAAACCCAATTTTTGTTCTTACAGCCCCGATAGCCGAGAACACGATAACTTGTGATAACCTTGGTCAGAGATTAAAGGTAAAAAACTAACCATGTTTAAATTTGGTTCTCGGCACCTCGCCACTCAACACTTTCTTTCATAGAGTCAAAGCTCCTAAAACCCCGACTCACGAGCTGGTGACATGATTATAGCAAGATTAATCAGTAGCCTAATCTAAGATTTTCTTCCCATAATTTGAGCCTTAATTATCGCCACATCGCGACATCGCGACTCGGCATATCATTCTCCCAAAAATTTGTATCCAAAGTTCCGAGTCACGATATGGAGAATAAATTAATTATATAATTAAGGATGCGCCAAATCACGGTTACTGTTAATTAAGCTAAAATCGACACTCATAGTCTCGCAAGTCGAAGAGTCAAAATATAAAAAGGAAATTCACGATGCAACGAAAAGCGAGAAAATGATTTAAGTTGCTGAGATTTGAATTTTTAAATTAAAACGAGATACGTCCCGCACATCGAGGTTTGCACACTTCACGAGGAAGCTACTTGCTCTCCATAACTCGACTGCCTGTCAAGCCGTCGAACATTGATGACATTAATGAAGAATTATGGTAAATCCACGAATAAATAAGATCGGATTTATGCAATAAATTTGTTTTCATTTGCGATTTGACAGACTTATTTCAAATAGTACAGAGTTTTCAAATATATACGAGAGTTTCATTCTATTTTAACATTTCTCATAAGCGCACAGAGCTCACCTTTCTCTGAGTGAACTAATTTTTGCATGTATACACAGGTCTATTGCAGAAGAGCGAAAAAGCAAGCTTCAGCCATGGCTCCACGGAAAGCTGCGAAAGTGAATGTCGAGGTTGCAGCGTAGGGTTCAGACAATGTCTCAGATACTTCACCTCAGACTGGCGGCTCAGTACCTAGTTGGTCGTTTGTTTCAGATATTCTGCAGTCTGAGTTGGTGAACTATTCAGACTCCGATGATAATGATAACGAAAAGGACGACCTGAACACTAAATACAAGATAGTTGTTCAGTCTGGTATGCACCGGGTTGCAACCAGACCACGGTTGCTCCCATACTATGACATGATTCGATGGGCGTTGGATCATATAGACCTGCCCACCAGAACTATCATAAATGACCAACGGGTCGCGGTCGAAACTTTTAGACCAGAGCATATCCAAACCATGTACAAGCTCCCAGCAACTGCTGAATACATGTATAATGCTGAATTCCTGGAGGAATTCAAAAAGAAGGAGTGCGAACAATATGACAAAACCATGTCTGGTTTGATAAAAGATTGGGTTTCGCGCTCCGCGAAATTCAGAGCGAATGACCAAGGTGTATATTCAATTGCTTCGCTGGAGCCACAATATATGTATGTGGCAATGATGACATGCCGACTTTTCGGAGAGGAGGATACATCACATTTCTACATTGCATGGGTACCTCTCATGTTTCGGGTAGCAGAAGGTTGCTCATTTAATTGGGCAAAGATACTCTCGGACAACTTGTTCAACTGGGTCACTGAGTATCGGGACCAGAAGGCAAGCGGGGGACCATCCTTATTCTTAATGTCTGCGTATATCATGGATGCCATATGTTCCATGACACCGTTCCCTTTGATGAATTGGGCTTGAAATCCAACCCTAGAACAAACTGTACATGAGTACCACGATAAACTGTGGGAAAATAAAGCAAACAAATTTATTTATGAAATTTTCAACTGGGTGATGGGGCCCCTGCACATCGCCATTTTTTGTCGTTCGCCACCTCGCATCTCGGATAGCATTGCTGCAAATCTGAAAGGTATCGCGGACTGGTACGTAGAAGCAGAATTTTCCTATTTCAAAGTGTTCAGAGCTACTGTTCCCTCGCTTGCGCTACCACTGTTCATCCCGAGAAGCTGGCCTGTCACGAGATTGCCCGACAAACAGTGATTGGCGGAGTGAGTAAAGAGCTCAAAGCATCATCGAAGAAGGTATGGCCGTTTTTCCCTGTTCGGCTAAATTCTTATTCTTTATTGGATTTTGGACATGCTAAAGCCGAGGTTGCAACCTTAGAAGACTTGAGTCTAGTCTCTATTGAGTATAAAAAGCATGATCCTCAGAAAGTTGTAAGCAACCATTTGTCAAATTGTGGGTTGAAGAAGTTTGAACACGAGTGTTCACCCTCGGATGATATTTTCCGAGGGGCGAGGTCCTATGGGGAAGTGCTAGTTCGAATTAGATCTTTAGCACCCGAAGACATGGCCTCTGTTTTAAAGTTTCAGGAGCATAGAAAAAGATGTCTCCCCGTTGTGCTCGGAGGTTTGGGTCTTTCCAAGGATAAAGAGGAGGAGGCTGAAAGTTCTGAGGGGCAAACTTCTAACCCCGAAAAACAGCAGAAAAGGGAGCATGGGAAGAATTCCGAAGAAGAAAAAGAGACTATGGAACCACCCAAGGAACAGAGTTCAGAGGTGGATGTAAAAAACACAGACCCACCAGAAACCCAGAATCCAGAAACTGAGACTAAGACCTCTGATCCTCGGAAGGAGCAGGACTCACTCATCACACCAGGAAAGGTGGCGAAGCAAATCGGAGAACCCATCACTTCTGTCACCCCTTTGCAGTCAACGCAAGGAAATATAGAAGAAGGATGGATTTTCGGTGAAGAACTAAGGCCTATCAGAGTAGAAGAACTTCCTCCCAATGAGTTCTTTTTTGACAAAAAGAGAAAAACAGTTGTGAAAAGAGAGTTCTACCAGGATGAAGGATCAACTGCTAAAAAATTCAAAGTGATGACAGATGGTAAGAACAAAAGGAATGATGAATTCGCCACAGAGATAGTAGGAACGCTAGGAGCGTATGCATCGGCGAATCAATTCTCGGTCGCGATGTTGAAAAATCAGCTCAAAAGAAAGAATCTCCTGATCAAGACTCTCGAAGCCCGAGTAGCTTCGGCTGCAGAAAACGCTAAGAGTCAAGCGAGTGGAGAAATAGAACTGGCCCGATTGGCCGATAAAAAGGAAATAGAAGTCCCAAAAACCAAGTTGGAACAAGCGAATTCAGTGATCCGAGATGGTCGGATACAGTCGGGTCAGCAAAGGGGTATGATCACAGAGTTGCAGGCTCAGTTAGAGATCGCTGAAAGCAGGGTGATCGACATCGAGGGGTTTAAATCTCGAGCTATCGATATTCGGAGCAGGATCTCTTCTGCACAATAGAGTCTGCTAGACAAAGTGGGAGCGATTCGAGAAGATTGCCTGTTAATACATCGAATTTCTGAGAATCTGATTGTCAAAAAAAGGAACGTAGAGGCTGTTCGGGTCGCCTTTCAAGAGGCAATGATAGCTACTAACAACAGATTTTCAGCAAGTTCTCTTGGACTCACCATCGCTGAACAAACAAGAGGTAATATTTTGTTAAAGGATTGGGAACATAATATTACCTTAAGCAAGGAACATGCCCAAAAAGTGACAAATTCATTAGAAGAAGCCTTCAATGCTATAGATGGTGAGCTATTAGGGATGGAGAGTGGAGGTGACTCAGAGACATTAAGGCAAATGAATGTAGATCAGATTTCCCTCGATCTGAAGGAGAAGAATGAGAGAAATTCAGAGGATATCTCTAAGACAGACAGAGTGGACATGGCTCAAATTAATAAACACTTAATTCAACCTAGCACACAACTCAGTGCACTTGACATCATTGATGCACAAATGGGCGATAAGCTTCCACAGTTAGCCCGAGAATGCTATTTTTTCGAGGCTAGTTGTCAAGCCGAGTCTTCACAACTTGTATTCCAGTTTGTGGACAAATGTATCATATGCACCGAATCCACGCAAAGACAAGCACCTGGCACTTTTTGAAAATAGAGTAGGAGAGATGGAGTGATTTTGCTCCTCCCAGCTGTCAAACGGAACCTTCCCAGCTTGTATCCCAGTTTGTGGACAAATGTATCATATGCACCGAATCCACGCAAAGACAAGAACCTGACACTTTTTGAAAATAGAGTAGGAGAGGTGGAGTGATTTGGCTCCTCTCGTTTGTAACTGCATTTATGAAACTATTGAGTTTCTAAAAGGAGAAAAAATGGTATAAATAGATCACCAAATGAAGAACAAAATGATGGACCTTTTTGGTAGAGATTGTAATAGAGTTTTTGCATTTCGAGAAGTGAATACTAGCAAATTTGAAGATTCCTGATTCCGTTACGACTGTGTTACAAGTTTGTTTCGTTATGTTTCTTGTTTCATTTCATTCCACTTTTCATAATTGATGTGTATCACTATACTTTAGTACGACCACTACTATAGTGAAGGGATTTCATCTTTCTGTAATTGTTTCTTGTCTTTCCTCTGCGCCAACTATCAGCGGGTGTAAGACCAATTTTCATTTACAAAATTATATATTTATTTACACTGTGTCAATTACTTCTATACTATTTTCTTCTTCTGTGTATGTGTGAGTTTTCTATTGACAGGAACCTTACGTTATCTATAGCTAAATGTTTTTTCTCTCACCCCACATCTTTTTACTAAAAATAATACAGTTACGGGAAAAGGCCTTCAGTTTGCATTCCTATTTTGTTTTTCATGCAAAAATTTCTCTTTATTTCAACCGAATTGAAACAGCGTTGAAATCTATCTTTTAAATCATTTCTTACTGGTACTGTTTCTTAATGACTGTCCTTGCAACGACTCAACCTAATATTCAACCCAGACTATCTAATCAAACACATATTGCTATAAATCTTTTTGACACAATCCTTAAAACTGCTAACACCCGGGAGGAATTGGAATGTTCATGGGCAGTCATTGAAGAAGATATTTTTACCTAGGAACAGCTGGAAGCTAGACAACGAGAACGTAGAAACCCTCATTAGTTTCCTATACTGAAGGTTTGCGTAATATTTCTATAAATATTTAACATACTTTCGGATGCCTTGACACTGTACTTTAAAGTCTTAAGTACAGACTCAGGAACAACATTTTTCTGGCGCTGTTGCCGGGGAGCGAAGTTACGAAATCTTTTCCCTGGGAAAACGACAAACTATTTCATTGATAGTGTTACTCTTTGATAGTGAACATAGAGTGCACACAGTTTTAAGGATTTTTTAAATCTTTCACTTGGAGACTCCACTGAAATGCAAACTGGCGTCTGGTAGAAAGAATACCAGACAGAACCCGGGTGGCAAGCTGATTACGCCTGTTAATAATCCTGAAATTTTTTTAAAAGCGAGAGGCTCGTTTGAGGCAACTGCTACAGTTAATAAGCCCAAAAACCCACTTTTAAAGACTAAATGCCCTTCAGAACCTCCTACTTCCTGTAGCCCTCTGTCTGATACCAAAGATCCAGAAACAAACTACTCTGAACTTAGGAGTGAAACCCATCAAACTTTCCCATCTATAAACAAGGGAAAGGGTCCTTTAGAAAGATCATTGTCATTTGACATACCAGCCTTTCTTCGGCAGAACTTCCCAGTTTCACCTGATTCAAAAGAGTGTGTTACACCCTCATTTCCTACTCCCAAGTCGATGGCAGGCGTCGGAGGAGGATGTGGAGGAAAACCGAATGTCCCTCCTCCCAGAGTATTTGCAAAAGTAGCAGTGAGATACGCTCCCTTGGTTTTACCCGTTCACCTCCATGATTTACCTGAAAACTACATAAAAAATCTTCCTAAGTTCACTAGGGAGGGAGATCTAACCGCAGCTGAGCACATAAAATTCTTTGACCAGTTCGTAGACATCTGTGGTATTGAGCACGAGGATGTCTATTCGAGACTACTTGTCCAGACCATCGAAGGACAGGTCCGAACTTGGTTTCGGAGTCTTCCTGCAGCTTCTATTCGGACATCTGACGCCTTAGAAGATGCTTTCCTCAGATAATGGGGATAGCGAAAGGATCACTTATATTACCTTACCGAGTTTGGGTCCCTAAAGAAAAATAACTCAGAAACCGTTATGGAATTTATTTTGAGATTTAACAAAATTTATAATAAAATTCCAGCCGCTGTTAAACCTTTCGAACCCTCAGCCAAAGTAACCTTTGCGGGAGCTTTCGAACCTGATTTTGCATTTATTTTGCGAGAAAGAAGAGGAGCCACCCTAAATAGAATGCAAGACGACGCTGTCGAAATAGAATCTAATATGATGGCTTCAGGTAAGTTAAAGGCTAAAGTAGAAACAGTCAACCGTGAAAATAGACGCTATGGGGAACCAACGGGTCCTTCCGGGTCAAATAGATACATTGACGACAGAGTAGAGGATATGGCCCGAATAATTAAAGAACTGTCTAACAAAATCTCTAGGATGGAGTTGGATCAGGCTAAAGCTGATTCCTCTAACAAAAAGGACTTCAGAAGAAACCCAAATCCCCAAAATCAACAGAGGCAAATAAAGAATGAAGATCAAAAAATACAAGCTCCACTAAAAAACGAAAATTTTATAGGAGCAAATGACCTCCAAGATTTCGGAGATTCGGAAGACGAAGTCGCAGGTTTTGGTGATGAATGTTCGCAGCCATTTTTGACTAGGGAAGACTACGAGAAGTCCTTAAATACCCCTCAACCGTCAAATGAAGAAGAAGAAGGTGATCATACTGACCTTTGTGTATCCCAACCAGAAACAGAAATGATAGCGGCCGATTTTCAACCCAAATACAATCTGAGATCTAAAAATAATCCCACCTCAACTGACCAACCTAAGAGAATCCTGCAAAGGGGACAATCTCATGAACCTCCTTTGGAAGAGACATTGTTACCCAGCAATAAAGTCAAGGTAACAAAACTCAAGAGTCTGAATTGAAAAAAGCTGAAACCCAAACAAAGGAAACAAGACCGATAGATAAAATTACATCTTCGACTAAGATCACGAGTGATAAAGTGATCCAGAGAAACAAGGCGGAAGGAAAAATCTCGGAAGTCTTAACCAAATAAACGGACAAGGTAAATACATCTTTCAATTTTGAAAATGAATTAAATAAAATTAAGATACCGATTCCTTTGGTAGAATTAGCAAAAAACCCCACTTATCGGAAGCAAATTGCCAAAGTGATGGGTGTGTATGAGCCAGAAAGTCACTCTGATGTTATCAACCTAGAAGACAATAGACCTAACATCACCTTTGGTCCTCATTTTGAGGGATCCAAGGACAACGTCGCTCCTTTCTATATCACCCTGAATATACATGACCAGTTACTGCATAATTGCATGTTGGACTCCGGGGCTTCACATAATGTTATGCCCAAAATTATAATGGAGAGGCTGGGGCTCCAAATCACTAGACCCTATGGAAACCTATACTCGTTTGATTCGAGAAAGGTTAAATGTTTGGGAATGATAAAAGATCTGGTAGTTACCCTGGCTCAGGTCCCGGTCAAGAGTATCCTGATGGATGTGGTTATTGCAGATATTCCTCC
>ML787418.1:509514-522689 GCA_009831015.1 Picea engelmannii
AAGGACCATCACCAATAGGTTGCATTTCGAAAATAAATATATTTTTGGAGTGTCGCTCTCCTTAACGTCCTACAAGGAACCTTCTTTTCTTTTTTCTTTAGCCTTAGTCTCTCTTCTCTTTGGAGAGAGTCACCTTTACCAGGGATTTCCTTCTTTAAAGGTCTTTTGTGCAACCCTTCCTTCTCTCAATTCTTACTTTCCATTCTCACACTAGGGCTCTCATTTTTCACAAACTATTTCATGCATTCTTTCCTTTTAGGGGTGGAATCTTTTCTTGTTTGGTCCTAGCGGACTTATGTTTGGTTTATCCTTTCCTGAGTCCGCTTAGTGAAAGATTCACCCCCAGTGTCGTTTTATCTTCACCCACCTCCCAAAGAGAATAACATTAATCTACTACTCCAACCCTCGAAGGAGATGGGTTTCTCCTCTTGTGAGTATGTGCATCCTAGATCTCATTTTGTAGATCATGTTAGTGATTTTACTGAGATGGCATCCAAGGAATTCCAGGATTGGGAGAGTGAGGAAATAATGAATTTTAAGGAAAAATATTTTTTCCTTGCATCCAGTCTTCCCCACCTTTCAGGCAAGAGTCTGATTCAGAGTTGGATACTCCTATCTGAACTTGGAGATCCTCAGGAACTTGTTCATCAATATCCACCAATAGATCCAAATTAATCTATTATTTTATCAATGCTTGACAGATCAGATCTAGAATTCCCTTTGCACAGTTTACCTTTTATATGTGATTATCACGGGAATAGCTTAGAATTTAGTAACATGCAAGTTCAATGCATTGATAATAAAATGCCTACAATATCAAAGTTAGTTCATAATTAGTTAGTTTGTGTAAGATTCAGAGAATGGATCAAAAGCTTGGCACTCTAGAAACATGTAAAGTTAAAAATATAATTATTCTGGCAATTGAAACTTAAAAATTAAGAACAAACTTATTAGCTAACAACAAAAATAGACAATTTTGCAATTCTTCTATGATGAAGCATGTTGGATGTACGTGAAGTAAATTGACAATAAGAAACACATGTTTTGAACAGAGAAACATTTGTGCATACTGACGGGAAATACTTAGATTCTCAAAAATAATCTAACTAGATTCCCATTGATAACAAAATGCCATAGACTTTCAATGTGCAGGTGGAAATATGAACTTACATCCAGCTTGAGCTCATTTGGCAGCCCTGCAATACAACAAGGAGATTGACATTCCTATGTGATTTCTTTGTGGGAACTACCCTTGTAGACATGTATGTCAAATATGTGGTTATAGAGGATGTAAGCAGAGTGTTTAATGAAATGATTGAGCAAGATGTGGTGTTGTCGAATGCAATGATTGTTGGCTATACAAACAATGGACGTATTTATGAGGCCCTGCAGCTCTTTCAGAAAATGTCCCCAAAGGACGTTGTGTCATGGAACTCATGATTGCAGGATATGCACAAAAAGTCCAATTTGATGAGTCCCTGGAGTTTTTCCACCAAATACCTCAATGATGCTTTGTCTCAAGGAATTCAACGAGTACAGGATATGCACAAAATGAGTTAGTTGATGAAGCTTTGGATCTCTTCCTGAAAATGCTTGAACCTGATGTTATCTCAGGGAATTCAACAATTGCAGGATATCCATAGAATAGGCATGCAAATGAGGCCTTGAATCTTTTTGAACAAATGTGAATGGGCTGATAAAGCCAAATTCAATCACCTTTGCTACCCTATGATCCCAGCATTTGCAAACTTAGCAGTTCTGGAACAGGGCAAGGCGATCCATGAAAGCATAAAGAGAAGTGAATTTCATTCTGATGCCTTTATGGGCTGTACCCTTGTAGACACGTGTGCCAAATGTGGGAGCATAAAGGATGCATGCAACGTGTTTGACAAAATTGCTAAACAAGATGGCAGTCCCATTTACTGCAATGATTTTAGGAATTCAATGCACGGGCATGGAATTGAGGCTCTATAACTCTTTGAACAGAAGCAAAACCCTGGTGTGAAGCCCAACAATGTCATTTTTGTTGGTGTTATGGCCACATGCTGCCATGCAGGCCTTGTGGATGAGGGCTTAAACAACTTTGGTCTCATGACAACATTTTCACATCACATTTGAGAAATAGCACTATTTCTGCAAGGTTGGCCCTCTTGGTCATTCTTGGTGGCTCGATGAGACCCAAAACTAAATTAACAAAATGCCAATAAAACCCGATACTATTATCTGGGTATCTTTGCTCATTGCCTGTAGAAATCATAACATAATGCTGGGAGAATGTATTGTAGACCATTTTTTAGGTTCAAACAATAAGATTGCTGCCCATGATGTGCTTCTGTCAAATATATATGCAGCAGTGGGTAGGTGGGATGAAGTAGAAAAGGTGCAAAAAGCTATGAAAGCCAATTGGGTGAAAAAAGCCAAGCCTGTAGCTGGATCAAGGTCAATGAAAATGTCTATATTTCCTCAGGAACAACAGATACAACCCAATTAAAGAAAAAATATTTATCTTTGGAGAAATACCTGTGCAAATGAAAGATGTTGAGTATGTTCTGGTTACAAACTTTATTCTGCAAATGTTTAAGAAGAGCATACGGAATACATTCTTTGTGACCATAGTGAGAAGCTAGCCATTGTATTTGGGTTTCTTTACTCATCCCCTAGAACACCTATCTGGATTGTCAAGAACCTTCACAAATGTGGTGACTTTCACTCTGCTGCCAAGTTCATCCTCAAGTTCATCAGTATTGAATTCCTCCTCAACCTGAGTACAAAACCCTATCATTTAAACGTTTTTGGTGAGCATGTATAGTGCCAACATAAAGATCTAGTGAAACTGTATATTTCGCTGACATGAAGCTGGTCTAGTTCACATTCTTGAATAGATATTAACCTGCACTTCAACATTCTCAGAGAACAAACCGACCAATAGCGCATGCTAAGCAATACGTATAAAAAATATTCTAATGACTAGAAGTGAGATAATTTGCAAGCCGCCCTTTTTTTCCAATAGAAAAATGTCTCAAAGTTACATAAGGTATAATTTTTTTTACAATACGGTATCGATTCTGCACAATAGAGAGAAGAATCAGCCAAATGAAAGTTTGGGCTGTACTGAATACAAAGGAGACTAAAGAGCTATTCACACAAAAAATTACAGCAATCAATTGTAAAAAAGGTTGGAAATCAGCGGATAGGAAACTATGCTCTCCTCAAAACAGACAGTCTACCTTTAGGTTCCTTTAGCACCGGCTTTGACAGTAAGTCTGTCTCTTTATTGTGCTCCCGGTAAATGTGCTGGAAACTAATATCTTTAAAATTACTTGCCAGTTCCTTTGTTTTTAATTTCCAGCCTTCAATATTCACCGCTTGGAGCTGTCCCTTTTGATTTATCCAATCAATAATAATTTTCGAATCTCCCAGGATTTGAATTTTTTCAATTGCCCAAAGCGAAGCCAAAGTGAGAGTCGCCCACAATCCCATGAGTTCCGCCTTTGTGTTGGTACCTACTCCGCAATTAATGTATCATTTGGTGACCCTCGAAGCATGAGTCTTGAAAAAACCACCCGCTGTGCAACACTCCCCAATTGAAAGGGCCGCTCCATCGAAACAAGCCAAAGTAAAGCCCTTGGTGTGAGTAATATCACACACTCTATTTGGGATAGGATTTATAATAGCTAGCTGCCAAGAGAAAGTAACTAAAATCCTATGCACCACTGAGAGGTAAGAGGGTGTGAGTTCCTCAAATTTAACCTTATTCCTCTCAATCCAAATGTGCCAGCAAACAATGGCGGCCAAGCTTACTAGAGCAGATTTTTCCATTGTCTACTCATTTAAACAGTCTGAGACCGTTGTGCCAACCCACTGGATTTTTAAATGGTAGATTTCAGATAGATGGTGCCACACTGCCTTTGTGAAAGAGCAGTGGATTAAAAGATGACTGACATTATCAGAGCTGCAGTTGCAAAGCTTGCAAACCCCCGGGCCTTCCCAACCTTTCCTTTGAAGCGCTTCCCAAGTAAGGATTTTATCAAAAGCTACCAACCACACAAACAATTTAATTTTGAGCTGAACTGGCCACTTCCACAATTTGAGAATCCAAGCTTTGTCACACTGGAAATCAAGAGGGTTTATAAGTGCCTAATAGAGGGTTTTTGCTGTAATAAACCCAGACACATCCCCCCCGGCCCACACCAGGGTATCCGCACCAATTCTAAGTGTTAACCTACGCCCCTTGAAGCATTAACGAATCGATCCCATTTTGTAGCGTCCTAACCAATGAAACCCAATGAAACACTCGTACACCACCGATCAGGAAAGGGAGATCCACTATCGATATCTCTCGCCTGGGCTAGGACTGATACGTGTTTATTGAACAACTGCGATCGAAGGGAGTCTGAGAGTAGCGAACTGTCCTCCAGACTGGCGATTTTATCCCTGCCTAATGAAATCCAGTTTCCAGAAACAGGCCTCCAACGAAGCCAGTGCAATAACACGAAAAGATTCTTGGTCAAGCCACTCCAAAAGCTTGACGTCCTTTGCTGCTGTTGGGTTGATTTACGGAGCCAGTCGACCACCGAAGTATCCCCATGTATTTATCGAAAAGAATTATGTGCCAAATGCTATCGACAGTGAGCGCCCTCCAAAATGTGTTTGCCAGTAAAGCAGAGTTGAAAGTAACGAGATTTCTGAGCTCCCATCCCTCACAGTGTTTTGGTCTTTCTAGGAGATCCCATCTACAGAGATGGAAGTGATGCGTTGCCTTCAAGCCACTCCATAGGAACACAAACATTAACTGCCGGATTCGAGTTAAAAAAGATTTATGAATCACCTCCATAGACATCCAGAAGATTGATTGACTCTCCAGTACTGATTTGACCAGGATTAATCTACCTCCAATCGATAGCCATTGATTACACCAAAGCCCAATTTTTTTTCGATCTTTGCCACCAACCAGCCCCAATTTTCAGCTTTTGCCACTCCCGGCTTTAGATAGTATCCTAAGTACTTGAAGCCAAAGTTTAAATCAGCAAAGGTAAACAGTAAGATGGATTTTAATTGATTAAGCTCCAGATCCTGAAGCCCCCAGTAGTGGACTATAGTTTTTGAAGAATTTATGCAGAGACCTAAAACATAACAATAAGCTTGAAGAATGTCTAAAATTAATCTCCACTCCACTGGGTCCGCCTTTGACATTACAAGAACATCATCAACAAACATTAAATGGATAATTTTCAAATGCTTAGTTACCTTTATACCAAAAATACTATGATCATCGCTCCCACTTAATAACATCAAGCTGAGCCCTTCCATAATCAAAATGAATAGATACGGGGATAATGTGCATCCCTGACGAAGCCCCTTCCAACTCTTGAAATAATCTATCGCCTCTTCGTTGATCAAAACTGCAAAGCTGGCACTAGTTACGCAGCACATTATCCAATCCATTAGCTTAACCCCGAAGCCTACTGTGAGTAATATCATCCTTAAGTACTCCTAGTCTATGTTGTCATAGGCTTTTTTGAGGTCTAATTTCAAAACCAGAGATTTGATATTCTTTTTTTTATGCTGTGGATTGTTTCATGGGCCGAACCAATAGCGTCTTGAATCCTTCTACCCTTCAAGAATCTCAATTGTTCTGAAGATAGACATTTTGACAAAATCGACTTTATCCGATTTGCAAGGATTTTAGAGATCACCTTGTAAATGAGATTACATAAGGAAATTGGTCGATAATCATCGAAGGGGACCAGCTTGTTTACCTTCGGAATAAGGGCTAGAAAAGTGGAATTAAGACATCCACAAAGTTGGCCTTTTCTCCTTGAGTCCTCCACCATATCGAGAAGATCATCTCCCACAAGATCGAAGAAAAAGATGAAGAACTCAGTTGTCCACCCATCATGTCCCGGGATTCTTTCTTTTTTAAAATTTTCTAGAACATATTTGATTTCCTCCAGAGTAACAGGTTTAAAGAGAGTTCCGGCTTCATCCTCATTCACCATACTAGGATAAAGGTTGGAGATCCTAACTAGCTCAGAGTAGTTAGTTCTATCTTTTGCTCTAATTTTTTTTTTTTAAATAGTTAATATCCTCCTCTTTAATCACCTTCTGCCCGATTAGTTTGTCTCCATTGCCCGATATTAATTCCCGCACATGCTTCCGGTTCTTGTTGTAGCTTGTCATTTTGTGAAAGAATTTAGTATTAGACTCTCCACTTTTTATCCAAGTAACCCTGCTGCAGATTCTCCAAGCCTCCTCCTCCCCGCGAAGAAAACTGTTCCTGTTTGTTTCCAACACATTGAGATATTGATCGTCCTCCAAGGATAAGGGACCCTCAACTGTTTTAAATAAAAGCTGCTCGATTTCTGATTCCCAGTTTTCCAATAATAATTTTTCATGTGCTTTTACTTCTTTTATCCAATTTTTTGTTTGAATCTTGAGTTCTTTGAGTTTCCATACCGATCGACGTCGTTTATTACCCTCCACCAGGAATCGGGGATCCTTCCATATTAAATGGACCATATTTTCAAATTTAGACTCCTACAGCCAATGTGCATTAAACTTGAATGGAAACACCTTGTACAAGGGAGAGTTCTCCAATTGAATAAGTATAGGAACGTGATCTGAGATGTAGGGATATTCCACCCAAGATCTTGAAAGGCCCATAGTGGACAAGGTACCTTTGGATACTAAGCATCTATCAATCCTTCTGGCAATAGAATGTTGACCATCGTGACTGATGCGCCAAGGAAGTGAGTAAGTCTCTTAAAAATACCTCATTTGAACTAGGAACAAAGGAACCACCCCAGTTTTCTTCTGAGGACAAGATGAAGTTCAGGTCACCTGCAATGATAAGATTCAAGGTAGAAAGGATACCGTTGTTTTCTACTGAACTCCAGAAGAGTTTTCGATCTTTACACGGCCCATAAATATTTAGGAGTGCCAACTCCTTTTTGGATGAAATACAACCTTTACAACTGGAATCTTCAAGGAGCCCCACTACATCAATGGCTAAAAATTCCAATCTTTATACTTTAAAGGCATTTTTAACGTATAGTTGATGGACATGATCAAACATATTTGGATTTTGCAAATTACAATTTACTAGAAGTGCCAAAACAAAGCCCTAAATCCAAGCAACGACCTTCGTATTTGTGTTGCTTGGGTTGATCAAAGTGATCGCCTTACTCATGTGATCTCATAGTAATGTTCTGACATAAGTTTTCACAATCATTCTCATCATGTAAGTGTACATGAAAGCCCTTAAGTCCATTGGCTAGATTGACAAACAATATAACATTATCATTATCTTTTATGATTACTATGAATATATCTCTTCAATTATGATAGAGTTTTATAATCATCATAGGTTTTTTTTTTTAAATAATTTTTTCATTTTTATGGATTTTAATTTTGTTTCAATTTAATAATCAATGTTACAGAAGAGACACATCTACGTGGGCTGTAGATGCACCTTGCTACTCTCAGTGCAACAAGCTTTAGTATAATGCAGGTTAAGGTGGTTTTCAAATGGGAACCCCCTAGCCACACTTGCAACATCACAAGAGCATTTGAAACTTCAACAAAATCTTTGTGTCTTTTTTGGAAATGTTGCTTTTAATAACTTATTATTGTCCTTTGGCTAAATGGTTGTGCCCACAATGAGTGCCAAACATCAATAAAATGTTAAGCATAAAATCATGTCAAAATTTCTCTTTGTCATAAATTATAAGAATTAAACTAGTGTTATCAAAACATGAAATTGCTTAATAATCCTCCTAAAAATTGAGATTAAACTAGTGATCTCAAAAGAATGCATTGGTTATGACAACTATAATGACAAAAGATCACATAAGATTTGTTGATATTTAGTTGTTGTAGCAACTGCCTTGATTACAAAATTTTAGAAAAAACTTTTAGTTTTTGAATAACAATAATCTCAAGAACTACATTGTGAGGGASAATGTATGAAACATAATTATGCAAATKCCAATTCCACAACACAACCATKGAAAAAGGATGAAGAAAACATAGGAAAAATCAAACTTTKCATTYTGACAATCATGACTTTCATCAGAGAAGCATATGAAACWTGTCCAGATATGRATAAKAAAKTGGGTTGTTAGTTGAAACTGCTTTTTTTTKGGATCAACCATGTTGCTAGGAAAAAGGTTAGCCCATCTAGAATGAATGTGCACCAAAGGAAGAAATATCTCACAAACTTAAAAAGATTTGCAAAGCCACTAGATATTAGACATGAGCAGATCTAAAGGGATGAGTGGCAAATAAATGTTGACTATAGCTATATTGCCATCATTGATTACTGTTGTGTCCTCATATGGAAATGCAATCTCGTGAAGGAATATTTTGTGTTCAATGGGGGTGCAGTTGTTTGAGGATTGTGATTGAAGTCAATAAAATCCTAATGGAACCTAAGTGCTTTCCTCGAATTAGTTTCTTTCATAGTTGTTTCGACATAAGAAACAACTTATATATTATAATTTTCTCAAGAGAGCATGGCACAATCCTTCAATCTTCATAGATAAACAAACTTGGAAAAAACTTGGAAAAAAGGGGCAGGACCTATTGTATTATAACTTCATAAAATAGCATGCATATGTCACACAGGTGCCAGTTGTCCTGCCTATATAGGAAACCGGGACAGCTGGCCTACCCACTGTAACATGCGATAGAAACAGATGACTGCACCACCCTGCCCGAAGGAAACCAGGGTGGCCATGCGAAATTGACATCATTCTAGCTGTTCTAATACTTATTGTTCTAGTACTGACTATGCTAACAGACACAGAGAAACAACCCTGGTAAACAACTACAAAAGTATAATTGGAAACCATGCAAGATAGAAGAAAACCTAAACCCCAGTGTCCTTGTGTGCTTCCTGCGTTTTTCCACTGCTGGCTGGGATGGCGAAAGGCTAAGAGCAGGTCGGACATTGCTGCCGAGGAGTGGCGTTGGAGTAGGCCGCGTAGAGCATATCCAGGCGCTGGCTGACGCAAACCGCTCTGAAGAGCTGGTCATCGACCAGGCTACGAACCTCAAAGATCAACTACAGAAGCTCCGGGTGCATAAGTGATGGCGAGGCCGGTGCCTCCGGTTCCTTGTATGTTTCCTTCACCTCCTGTTTGTTTTCCGGCCCCTCCGCGCTCACCTGCAAACCTGTGTAGCTGCTCGGTGGCTCCTCCTCGACCACGCAGGTGGTGTACTCATCGTTTGGCACTGCAGAAGAACCTGGGAGTCCTGTGGGGTGGGACAATGCTGCTGGTGTAGCAAAACTGGTCGGGGGATCCCAATTATCTGGTACCGTAAACATCTTGCTCTCCGAGAAGTCTGAGGGGAGTTCCAAGTCCGGGTCTTCTTCCACGCGATTTCCTGGGGGCGAGCTAGCAACTGTAGTCATCCAACGCCGTTTCTACATGGCCAAACGCACAACGCATTTAAAATTTCCATGCCGCTTCCTTCTGGAGTCGGCGACGTACCAGCCGACTCCTCTACGGGGCTTCCCTCGCAGCCTCGGCATGGTAGGAGCGAGGAGCAAGGCCAGAACACCGAAACCTCCATTGCTAGACCACTGCACACCAAAATTCAAATTCACTCTATGATTTTCATAATTGCAACGAGACGGGTGGATTATAATGGCAGCCATGATAGCCATGAGCTTAATGCTCTGGCTATCTGTCCTACGAAAACTCGTGTGAAGCCCCATCAAACTGGCGAAGGTAGATGGAGGTGGTGCCATTCATAAATGGATGTAAGTGCGGTGAGGGCCATTATAAATGGCCTCCCCCATGCCCCCTCCACGTGGTTCATCTTGTACGCGTGGCACCCCATCCGGGGCTGGATAGTCTTTGCTGGCCAGGGAGTGGCACTGATTGTAGAGGACAGAGGGAACATCGCTTCTGGCATCCCAAATTATTTGTTATGTTTCCCTTCGTACTCCCTCATTTGCTAGGTGATCAGCCACCCCATTCGCCTCCCTTTTGACATGGGAGGGAATAATACTAATGTTGTGCTTCAACATGCTATTGAAGTCGTCAAGTAGTCCTGCGAGGCGCCAGCTGGGGGAGATTTTTTGTGGATCCCTCTCATGCAAGATCTTGGTGATTAGCTGGATGACGATTTGTGAATCCCCTACTAGGATGATTGTGTGGCTGGCCAGAGTTACCGCCTGCCGAAGGCCCTGTAGTAGGCATGTTAATTCTGCCACATTGTTTGTGGTTTCTCCCAAATATCCAGCAGTCAGTATTAGAATTTCCCCTTCGGAGTTCCTAATCACAACGCCATATCCGGCTGGTCCAGGATTTCCTTTTGAGGCTCCATCGAAATTTATTTTTATGAAGCCATTGGGAGGGGGTAACCAGGTGACTGGGCTGGGGAATCGGTTCTTGGGAGGTTTGGTTGTCACTAAGTCTTTTAAGTTGAGTTGCCAGCTTTGAAGGGTTAGTGACTCCTCCTGGTTACAATTTGTGTCCCGGGGTTGCCAGTGCTTTCTTCTGATTGTTTCTTTGATAAGTGTGGCAGCTTTGATCTAGGTTGACTCTGTCATTGAGCTCTTGGAATGGAAGATGCGTCTGTTCCGCTCCTTCCAGATCTGCCAGAGAATGAAGTCTGGGAGGAGTTGCCATATGTGATTTAAAATGGGATTGTTGTAGGTGATTGAGTTCCAGTGTTCGATGGTGTCCTTGATGCTGCTTCTATTCTGATTTGATCTGCGCATGATTTGTGCAGCCTGGTCCCAGACGATTTGACTATAGCGGCAGGCGTTGAAAAGATGCTCCTTGGTTTCCTCTTGGGATTGACATAGAACGCACATGGATGGCCCACTGAATCCCCTCTTCCTGAGGTTATCCCAAGTAAGAATTCTATTATGGATTATTAACCAGAGGAAGGTAGAGACCTTAGGCCAGAGTGCGCTGCTCCAAATCTTACCCCAGATGGTGTCTGCCTCCTGATTGCAGTGATTGCCGTGTATGCGATAGGATTCTTTGACCGAGAAGTTTCCTATGGCTTGATGTCCCCATTTGAGAATATCGGGTCCCTCCTTTCTCAAAATTTTCCGGCGTCCAGCCTCTTGGATCCAGGCGGACAGATCAAGTTTGATTACCATACCTGGGGTTTTTGTTGATTTGAGAGAGTTGACAACCTCATTTTCCAGTATGACGCTATCCATAATCTGTCTGCCTTCGACATATCCCGCTTGCTCCTTGGAGATGACAAATGGCAGAATTGGCTTGAGTCTATTTGCAATCATCTTAGTGATGATTTTATAGATGACATTACATAGAGTGATGGGCCTGAACTATTTGGGGTTGGTGACTCTTTCTTCCTTTGGGATGAGAGTGAGGAAAGTGGCATTGAAGGCTTGGAGAACTTGCCTCGACGACTTCCCAAACATCGTTGCCTATGATGTCCCAGTAGTGATGAAAAAAATCTGTGGTGAAACCATCAGGGCCTTGGGCTTTTTCGGGAGGCATATCTTTTACTGCCTGGTCTACCTCTTCTTTAGATATTGGCCTTTTAAGGGCAACATTCTGTTCTGGTGTGACTAGCTTGGGAATGTGGCTAGTGACTGGGGTGATTGCTTCACTTCTATCTGCTGTACTTTCCGTGAGGAGGGTTTGGTAGTAATGGTTGAGCTCCTCTTCAATGCGTGTGTGCTCTTTTATCAGCTGGCCCTGATCATCTTCTAGGTGCGTTATTCTGTTGATGTGTCTCCTGTGTATCATTGTTGTATGGAATAATTTGGTATTCTTTTCCCCTTCCTTGAGCCACTGTATCCTGGATTTCTGTCTCCAGAGGATCTCCTCTTGCTTCCTTCGTTGCTCCAATTGGATCTGTAGCTGCTCTTCTTCCTCCATAAGTTCAACAGTACGAGCTCCTGATATAAAGATTTTTTGTATCTCGGCTAGTCTGTGCTCTGCATCTCTGATGCCTTAGAAGATGTTGCTGAAGGTGTTTTTGTTCCAGTGTTTAAGCCTTTGCTTGAAGTTTTTGAGCCTCTCCTGGAATTTGTACATCTTTGTGCCCTGCTCAATCTCACCCTGATTCCACCATGTTTGCGCCAACTGTTGGAAATCTGGGTGAGTGAGCCAGAATTTTTCAGATCTGAAGGGTTTGAATTTCGGTGTTGCCTCCATGGCTACTTGGAGGGCGATTGGCCAGTGGTCAGAACCCATTTGGGGAAGGATGAAACTTTCTATGCAAAGGTCTCTTTCCAGTAGGTGTTTTGTTACTAGAAAGCGATCGAGTCTGCATGCTACATGCTGACTTCCGGATCTGCGATTGGACCAGGTGAAAATACCGTTGTTGGTCTCTATGTCTACAAGCTTTAATTGTTCAGGGAGGATTTCAAACTTACCATTGTCTTTCTCTAGTCGTTTGCTTCCGCCTGTTTTCTCCTTCGGCGACATAATCATATTGAAATCACCTCCAAGGATCCAGTTGGGCGATTTCACCAGTGCTCTAACTTTGGTTAGCTTCTCCAAGAATTTGCTCTTCTCATGTTGCCCTTGTGGGCCATAAACGTTGGTAATGGTCCCCTCTTGGTTCGAACCTATGATTTCAAAATGGGCCGACAAGGTACCTGCTGTGGAGAAAGGTCCATTGAGGGTCGCATGGGTGGGATTCCATAGTATTGCCAGTCCTCCCGAAGCTCCCAGGGAGTCTACATAGACATAATTACAACCTCTCCATATGCGCTGGAATATGGTTTCATTTTTTAGTTAGTATTATTATTAATTAAATAATTTATTAAAATCGTGATCTCTTTGAATCAAGCATAGCAGCCACTGGGTCGTCCCAGATATCTTTCTGTCCTCATAGAACTTAGGGATTCTCACCATAGCTTCCCAGCTTCTGCACACAGATTTCAGGTTATCATGTGAATTGTAGGGCACTCTCAGCAAGCACTCTCGAACGAGATCGCTAGGAAGAACCTCCATGAGAGCACTTCACTTCAAGATTTACACAGATCCTGATCGAGTTTAAATGCAAACGTCAAAGCGACCCAAGCGGAAATTTACACAGATCTTAAAGCTGCAAACATGCAAAAGTGAAAGTGAGCCAAATACTAGAGCCCGAAAAATAAAAGTTATTATCAAACCTGAACATACACTGTATCAACGAGAGTTTCATTATAAGTTTCTCCTATATATATTATG
>ML787419.1:17480-92511 GCA_009831015.1 Picea engelmannii
TTAATTATTATTTTCTCATGTTCACATGTGATTAAGCATCAATAAAAGGTCCTCATTGGAGTATTTTTGTAGAGAAAAATCTCACAGAAATTCCCGAATCAATAACTCAGAGGTTATGCACAACAAATAAATCCCATGATCTAATGCAATATATTGATGATTCACATGCATTTAAAAACATTATGGATGGAGACAATTATATCGATACACAACATACAGTTTAATCAAGAACAAAACATATGCACATCAATTAAAAATTATAAACCATAACATTGTAATAGAGTTAAACACTTATATTTTATCAACATTGTGCATTTGGCGTCAGGGATGGATGTTCCACCCAACCATAGATTTTTTGCTCCAAATTTCAACAACAAATGACCCCCGAGCTAGGGTTACGAATCCACAAGAAAGGGGTGTCTCTCCACTATCCACTCACAACCCAACACAACCCACAACAAGCTAATTCTCCTACAAATATCCCAATCCACCAACTCTCTTCCCTTCAACCTACTCAACCCAAGGAATGGGATCTCCCTTCACTGCATAGAGTCCCTCAAGCCTTCCCACTTCCCCTCCAGGGATCTAAGATAGGTTGGCTAGGAATATCTCTTACTAGGGACTCCAGGGATGTCAACTGCAACAGGAAAATCTCACAACAATAAGCTCACTATTGTAGGGTAATCTCTCACAAATAATATTACTTTATAGGCCTAACATCTGGCTTCTTTAGGAGTTTATGACTCCAACAAGATGCCATACATGCCCACTATGGTTACCTTTAAGCTCTCACACTCTCTACACTCTTGCTATCCCCAAAACTGCATGTAAAAGCTCCTCTCTTTTACCATACAAATTTCCTCCCCCCCATGCAAGTTGACTCTCACACTCTCCAATGTTGATTGTACTCAACCCCAATGCTCTCATAACTATGGGATGTGACTTTTCAAAACAATCCTTTTACATGTGTTTAATGATTGGCTTTGGGAACACTCAAATAGAAAAATAGAAGGTTCATACACCAATAAGAATTTTAGGAAGTGGGTTTGAATTAATAGACATGGGTAATTCCCCCTTGGACCCCATTCCCCCCCTCTTGTGGGAACTTAGCCCCCATTACTTTACCTGTGTCCATCTGCAATCGACATTACATTTTATTTTATTATTTTTCAATATACAATGGTTTCATATTATATCACTTGGCCTATGACCATATATCGTATTTACATTATACATTGCTAAAATGGGGATGAAAAACAAGGGTATTAAACAACTAATATCAATTATGTGGTCCTAAATAATGTCTTGCATGTCCATAATATGAGAGGAAACCTACGTTTTGTCTACAATTATGCACAAAGTGGATATAAATGTTAGTTTTAGCCTAATTATTTTGTCATTAAAAATATCCAAGTTACATATAATATAGTTACATCAATGCAAGTTGATCATGTTGTAGGGTTATATAAGTTCCTTGGTCTATCTAAATCCAATTTTATTTCATATTATACCTTTTTTATTCAAATTGATGAGAATAGTAGGTTAGGGCATGTAATATTAGGACACATAAATTATGAAAAAATGCAAGTCTTTTCTAAATAAAATATGGTAAGATATTTTCCTAATTCACTAAAAGTAGAAATTTGACAAAAGAATGACATGGAAATCATAGTACCCATTGCAACTAATCCATAGTGACATTTGTAGACCAATGAATAGCTTTGCACTTAAAGGATCTAGGTACTCACTAACCTTGATTGATGATTTCATAAGCAAGGTGTTGACATATTTACTTAAGACAAAGCTCAATGGATTAGCTCGAGTCATTGAGAGCTGTGAATTACAAGCAAGAGGTCTCGGGGTCAAATCCCCAGGATAGCTTCTTTTGTAGATAATATTGTGCCTCACTCGATGTCCCCACCAGTTACCAAAATTGAAACGAACTGATTTACCTCTCGTACCATCCTCAAAATAAAGAGATATACCTAAAAGTTTCTTAAAATATGATTCCATTAAAGAAAATAAAAAAAATTACTTAACATAACAATTAAGCTTTAAAATGTTTAAAACTTTGATTTATAACGAAAGTTGCAAGATGATAAAATAGTTAAATGATAATCAAAGTGAGCATACTAAAAAGGAATTTAAAAATTGTTGTGCTAAATATGGGATAAAGCTTCAAAAAACCGTGCCTTACAAATCATAACAAAATGGAGTAGCTGGAATAATGATAAATTTGCTATAAATAGATAAGTACATGTTGCATTCAAGGGATTTTAAATGTAAATTTTGGATTGAAGCAAGTGCATGTGATGCAATAAGTATTTTGAATAACCCATACATTGGAGTAATAAGGTAATAAGTATTTTGAATAACCCATACATTGGAGTAATAAGGTGTGTTACTCAAAGAAAATGGGATGACATAAAACCTATAATTACTTATTAATAGTATTTTGTAGTGTTTTTAGTCACACATACCTCATCAGAATAGATCTAAACGCCATCATCATAATAGATCTAAATGAATGAATTTAAGAGTAAGAATTTTTTTGGGGGGGGTTATAATGAATAATATAAGTTTTAAAAGTTGTATGATATAGAGATCAATGATGTGTTTGTATGAATGGATGTGAAATTTGATTAAGAATTCTCCCTCTCAACACTTTTTCATATACTATTTAAAATTAGTTCACAAGCAATGATGTGTTTAGTTCACAAGCAATGATGTGTTTGTATGAATGGATGTGAAATTTGATGAAGAATTCTCTCCATCAACCCTCTAAACATTTTTTCATATACTACTATTTAAAATTAGTTCACAAGTTTATTGATGTTGACGATCCACTCGATAATGGTAATTCTAGTGTTGATTTTCTTTATTTAATTCATATTTAAGGGGTTTTGGGTTGGATTTTTCCTCTTTAGTAATGTGTTTGTGGATATATTTTTTCCAAATGTGAAACTTTTATTAAATCTTGTAGCATAAATAATTTATTTAAAACTTTTATTAAATCTTGTAGTATAAATAATTTACTTAAAACTTTTATTAAATCTTGTAGCATAAATAATTTATTTAAATAGACATTTTTAAATAAAAAATGATTAAAGGAAAAAAACCAAAACAAAAAACATGTTATTAAGTTAAAAATATTGAATGTAGTAAATATAGTGACTTATCAATAAGCTAAAGGTAAAGAAGAAAAATGAAGTTTTATGAAAAAAAATTAGTTTAATGTAATACTAAAAAATAAAATTTCGGCTTTGCTACGACTTCTAAGAGGTGACGATTTGATTAATTATAAATGAGCATAAAATCAATTTAATATACTTTATACTAGCACAACCACTTAAGTTGTGGTTGATGAACGACGATAAGGTGATTACAATGATTAAACAATGTTAAAATCTTTTCAGACTTCCACATATTTCAGACTATGTCATTGGAGCACTCGTTTTGCATGAGACATGTAGGGTTTATGGACCATCTAATGGGAGGAAATGCTATGGAGAGCGCTCGTTTTGCATGCCATAGGTAGGGTTTTCTGAGAGTTCTTTGCATGGAATGTACATATAGAAGGTAAACAAAACATCTGAGAACATGCAGACCTCTGCAACAACTTCATTAAATCGGTGAAAAGAGTGATGGACCACTTTGCATAAATCCTTCAACACGGTAGTTAGGGTGCAGGTTATTCTTCTTCTTGTTTATAGTTAAAGAATGCACGTACACCTCCTCCACTCTTTAAGGAGAATAACATAGATGATGCTCTTCTGAGGATGAACAAAGAACAAAGGTTTATGGGCATCCCAAAATTCTCCTAGGAATCCTTGCTATTCATTCTGTAGACTCGCCCTTTGTTTCAGATATAATAATACAATTTAATTCACTTTCAAGTGTTACATAGATCTTCTTCCTCATTATAGGAATGTCAAAGTATAGAGGCTTAGTTAAAAGATAATATATATTTTTGTATACCTTGCGTCTTATTGTGAGAAGGGTCATTCTTGCAACGTCCATGAGAAGACTTCATCCTTGGGATCTCAAGGATAGATGTCAACTCTAAACTCAAGGTTCCCACTGGAACTGAACACTGTAAAACCACTACAGCAAAAAACAAGGGATTTCTTCCATACTGTTAGATATGAGGCATACACCTTGGAGAGAGTATCGTCAATAGCACCATGCTTGGCGAACTTTGGATCATGTATATGAATTTTGGCAAGCATTGTTCTCGAGAATATAGAACAACAGAAGGCGAAATTAAAACGCAAGCATGTTTCACACTCATACAAACGAAAATGAAACGATTGCCTTGCCCCCATATGAGAGTTGCATCGCATGTGAATGCGTGAGGATTGACCTATTGTGTCAACCTTAACCACGGGTGTGTTAAGTGAAACACATGCCAAATGTGGAATCCATGAGTCGACCACTTTAGATTCATATTCATAAAGATATGCCCAAAATAAAACACCTGCAACAATATGACACTTGTTAATCTATATTGAATGCTCAAGACAATGATTTATTCTATACATATTAATACCGGTTAATTAAGTAAATTTGGCAATCAATGGTTAGGGCAGTAAATTATTAATCATATTAGGTAAATGTGAAAAAGTAAACAAGTTAAGCATTTATAAATGTAAGGAAGTTATCAATATTCAATTGCTAGCAATATGATTAACATTTATAATTAAAAGATCATTAATTGTGTCCATTTCCAATAGGTGTATGTTTATCGACATAATAACCATGTTTATAAATATAAATAAATATTAGTCTCCAAGGAATTTTCATAAAAAGAAGGGATTGCATATGAAGAATGTTTTCCTCCATATAAAAATGAACACCATAACACTATCATTTTTCTTATAAATAAATTTAAACTGAAAGCATTGTTAAATGAATGTTAAAATATATTCTTAAATAATATTTTTCACGAGGAAATTTATATGAAACAACTGTGTGACTTTGATTACAAAGGAAATCTCAAGTTTGTTTGCAAGTTGAAGAATTATTATATGGTTTAAAGTAGGCACCTAGAATATGGAATGGAAAAATTGATGAACATATTTTGAAGATTAGTTTTAAAAGATGTAGATTAGGTTCAAATATTTACATAAATAAGGAAAATAGTAAAAGAAGTTGGTTGTAAATTATCTATGTAGATAATTTGGTGACAATATGAAATGATTTTGGGATGATAAAAACTAGGAAAGTTAACTTGAAGAAAACATTTCTTATGAGTGATTTTGGTCTATCTTAACTTGAATATATTCTTGATGTACTTGAGAAATTTAAAATGAGTGTTTATGAAATTTCCCTAAGTACTTCTAATTTTTAGTAT
Source organism: Picea engelmannii (assembly GCA_009831015.1). Lineage (NCBI taxonomy): Eukaryota > Viridiplantae > Streptophyta > Pinopsida > Pinales > Pinaceae > Picea > Picea engelmannii. The sequence goes on from ML787419.1 coordinate 22,834, forward strand.
AGTGTGAAGTTATTGGAAGGATATCTATCAGGTCGTTGGAGAACCTTCGGTTGGATGGCAGAGTCATCGAACATTCCCAACAAATTTTGGCACCACCACTTTTCAACTCGATGGCCAGGCCACACCGGTTTACTTGGCCTAGACTATACCTTACTCTTCATTTTGTTTATTACTTAACAATTTATGTTTCCTTATTATACTTAAAACATTCAACAAGTAAAGAATTCACTCATACATAGTAACATTGAAAATGAAAGTGGGCGACCAAACCAACCTAATTCCTGAATTATTATTACAGAAACAGAAGTGTGCCGAGTCTTAAATTCGTGTCACACCAAAGATATAATTACAAGGATCTTTCGCTCACGTTTACACAAGATCCTATTTGAAACACAACAAACTTCCTTCCGTCGCCTTGCAACCTTCTTTGTTACCGCAAACACAAATCTAAACGAGCTATTCTCCTTTGTGATTCATCCATGATATACTTGCACCTTTGCCTCAGACCGTGCAACCTATAATCACCACTTCCTTGGACGATTGTAGATCAATTGTCTTGCTTCTCTTGGATTATTTTCATTTTGTCTCCTCCTTGGCATATATAGGTGCCAAACTCTCCCAACTAATGTGTCCCTTGCCTTGGAGAAGATGGAACACTTGGCATTTTGTCCACATAAATCTTGGGGTGACCTTCACTTAAGGTGTGCACGTCCCTTAAGTGAGTCAGTTGAATCACCTAAGCACTCTCTCCTTCTTCCAGCCGATTCATAATTTTTCTTGGGCACCCAAGTCATGTCTGTAAAACCAATTGTCAAATTGCCAACCTTCAACCGATGGCTAACGTTTGTTGCATGACACCTTGGTAAACTCCCCTTGGTGTTCCAAGTGACTGAGCTCTCTCAATACAATCTTTCCCTCCATTCGTTAGTTGGACTAGGTGCCTTATTTACCGAAGCGTTCAACCAACGCCCCTAGTTAACTCGTCGTTGCGGTGGAACACCCATCGCTTCGGTTGGTGGAGTGCCCACCTGCTTCCCTCATCTTTTGTCAAGCCAACACCTTAACTTATGCCGAAATAAATCTTTTGGGTGAAGTTGTTCCTTGGCACGTTGCACGCCCAAGGAATCCCAAATTCCCCATATATAAATTCTTTCATCTCCTCATTTAAGTTGAGCATCTTGGTTTCCCAATGTTTTCCATATTGGTATGTGGTGGAGGTGCATGCACTTGGGATGGATTCCCCAAGCCTTACATCCTTCCCCACTCCAAGTTGTTTTCATCCTGGAAACCCCAACATTACTTCGTCTGTTGCAATTACCAACCATGTCCATCATGACCCCAAATTATGCTTCACGTCTCGCTACTATGTCCTTACTCTGACTGCTTCTATTGTTAATGTGTGTTGGATCCCCTTGTGACTTAGCTAGTTGGGTAGATAATCACCAAAAAGCACTCATAATAACACACTTTAAGACCAAAACCACCCGTTTCTCTTTGAAACTGCTCAACCATATCATCCTCCTAATTCACTGTGGTGCCTTCTTCCGAGGCACTAGCTAGTCATCTCGTTGTTGTCTTCGTGAAAATGAGCCAACATGCTCTTGTTCTTAGTGAGAGAGTGGAAGGGGGAGACACAACGAAACATCACTTCCATCCTCATTTTTCTTCACCAAAGCCTTCGAAGAGTCACCATAATCCTCTGTCAAAGACATCAGCAATGGGACATTGGAACCGATTCTTCCTTTGACCTCCTCCACAAGGTGCTCAAGTTCTGGATCGTAGGGCCATTCACCACCTACAAGTGATTTTGTTATCGGTCCAACCTCCTTCTTGGCATGTTTGTACCATGATAGTTATTCTTCCCCATCACACACTTGTGCAATGAATGATTCCACTCTTCGTTCCTCAAGATTTGGATTCTTTGTTTCCTCTATCTCCACCAGTTCTCTCGACATACTTTCTTAATAAAATTTAGTGAACGGTTCCATGCCATGAACGACATCAACCAATATATCTTCAATCTTATTGATGCACCATTCTAAGTCTGCCAACACCTCTGGATCATATAAGTTCTTCATTTCGACCATCTCTCCACCTCGTCCACCAATGTCCAAGCAAGGGAACTGGTCATCAACCAAGCGTAATAAAGACATCTTCGTACCCATGTTCCCCTTCACTATAGGAACCAGACATGGATTTGGTCCCAACATGATAGAAAAACAATTGACATGCGGAATGGGGAATTCCTTCTACGATTGCATGAACTCTTGACCTAGAACTACTTCGTAATCATCTAATGGAACAACGATGAAAATATCCATTCCGGTCCACTCCCTAAGCTTCATAGGAACATTCTTTGTTATGCCAAAAATCTCTTGTTCCCCTGATTTTGCAGCCTTGAAATAATTTTGTTCCTACTCAAACCAAAATTTGAGACTTTGTGCGATGTCTTGTCTCATTAAGTTGTGACTAGCACCACTTTCCACCATAACCAAAGTCATTTTCCTATTGATATATGCCTGAACATAGCTAAGTTTCGTCACATCAGGGTCTTGAGTTGTTGTCAATTCTGCCTTTCCAACAACACCCAAAACCTATAGTACACCCATAGATGGGATGCCCACTTTCTCCAAAGAGTTCAGTTTTTTCTTCAATGAACAATTCTTGGCATAATGCTTCACATTATCTTCATTTCCTTTGGTCGTATTCTTTCTTTACTTCACACGTTGGCCATCATCGTTTTTTAAACATACTTGGATTCACCCTTGAAGTCTAATAATGTGTCATCCGTAGTGATTGTTGTCGCAAGGGTATGCACATTTTGGCATCGTAGCTCACTCTGTGCCCAAGTCTGCAAACCATTCATGAAGTAGAAAATCCTATCTTCAACCGAAATGTCTTTGATCTCCAACATTAGGCTAGTGAACTCCTTGATATAGGTATGGATCTTACCAGTGTGATTGAGATGCAACAATTGGTTCCTAGCAACCCAGGCTTGGTTTCCAGGACCAAACTATGTGTTCAAGGTTGCCTTCATCTCCACCTAGTTTTCGATCTTTTAGGTGGTCCTCTCAGTTGCCAAGTCTTGAAATCAGTTTCTCCACCAAAGTTTTGCAACCCCTGTCAAGAAAATAACAACAACATTTACCTTGGATTCTTTTGGACTTCCATTCATTTTCTCCAAGTACTGATCCATATACCAACACAAATTTCTAAACAACTTAGTGTTGTGAGTCTCGTCATATGGTTATGGTTGTTTCATCTTGATTCACATCTGCACAACGAATGAGCTTGGCCCATTGGTTGTAGCTTGTTTGATGCCCATTGGTTGTAGCTCATTTAAGAAACATGATGGTGTCCTCTTGATCTTTCACTTTCTGGTTGTTAGGATCCGATCCTAACCCCTATTAATTGGTTATTAGTTAGCATGATATATATTTTCCATGTAATAAAGGCCAAAATTAGTTAATAAGGCCTATTAAATAAATGTGAACAAGTCAATGTAAGAAGACCTAATAGAAGCTTCCACTTCTAGAAGGATATTCCTATAGAGTGTTCTTTAGAATATAGAATTAGTATAAATAATAGTAGGAGGTATGAGAAAGATTTCTGGAGAAATAATTGTAATAGAGCTCTGCTCTACTGGAGGTTTCCCCTTCGAAGAGGTAAGCGAGCATTTCTTTCTTGAATAAAGGTATTATTTATGGTACTGTTGTCTCAATATTTTGTTGTTCCCTTGATAATTGTTGAATATTCCAGTTTTTGCATAAAATATTACATCTGGTACCTTACAAGTGGTATCAAAGTTCTTTCATGGGTAGGAATTATGGGTAATTTTTTCCAGGGTAGAGACATATTCCAACGTCTTTAAACTACAATGTTTTTTCGTTCAATGCATAAATCCATGGTCAGGGAGGTATACACATAGGAAATACGATTGGTTTTTAAGCTCACATCGTTGGACACCCTTGCAACCCTTGTTGGTACCCCTTCGAGTGGTAGTGCATTAGACAACACCTGTATATGGACTGGCCTAGGTATCCTAATGCTCACTGTAGATCAATTGATCAGCCACTTGAATAATATAGTGCCACCGAGAACATCACTTGGTAAGATACTCTCTAGTACTTGGTTAATTGGGTAGTACGACTAAGGGTATCGTCTAGCCTCCTTAGTTGGTGCCCTGAGATATTAGGACGATTACTACAGTTTGACCTTGCACGTATATCAAAGAGCTATAGCACAAGGAAAAACATTGTCTCTAGGAACCCTGAAAACCCTCACCCTTGGGGCAGGAATGAAACCGAAGAAGAACAAATAAGATCCATTATTATGCAACCCTTTCTCCTACATTCTGGTTGCGAAATTACTACACATTTCATCATGTTAAGAAATTGGGAATTTTGACACTGCAATATTATTCAGATCAAAGTATAACTCCACAAGACTAAAGAGTTTGGGGCTTGCCCGATCCATTATTTGATACCTAGCCCATTGGATTCATCTCTTCGTCCTGATCGCAGTGGTACCCTTCATTTTTAAGCTAATTTGTTTTTTTTTTTTTCTGTGGACCCAACCCCTTCTTGGAAACCTTATTTAAGACCTATCCCATTGGATTCCTCTCTTTGTCCTAATAGAAATGGTACCTATCATTTTATGTGGCCCATATTCCCCTCTCGACACCCTCATTTTCTATCAAGCCCCCCCAACTCTGGATATTGTGTTGGTTGTTGAGGTATCATTCTACATACGCCTCCACAATGGTCCCTACCACTCACGCTCAAACCCTAGATGAATTGGACACTAAGGTAGTCACATTTTCTGACGAGCTAAAACAAGGCTTGTCATCCCTCTCCAAACAATTTCAAGAAGAGCTATGACATAACATGTCAAACCTCTCCAACCAATTTCAAGAACTCTTGATGAAAAACTCGAGTCAACAACTTGAGTCCCACCCTCATACTTCTCATTATTCCCATTATGAGAACCCTCATATTTCCCACTCCCCTTAGGGATCTCCAAACTCTTGGAATAAGGTGCCCAAAGTTGAGATGCATAAATTTTATGGATCAAACCCAGCTAGGTAGGTATCTCAAATGGAACACTACTTCTCCCTCCATGATATACAGGACGATGAGACCAAACTTCATGTGGGAGTTCTATACTTGTATCAAGAATGGTGGAAATGGTGGAAATGGCATAAGAAATGTTATCCAAGACTACCCACTTGGACCATGTTCACCAAAGCAGATTGTGCCCATTTTGATAGGGAATCTCACTTTTTGGGACATCTAACCCAGCTACGAAAAACAAGGTCAGTAACAAACTTCATCTCTGCATTTGAACAATTTTATATCAAAACTGAGGGCTTATCTGATGATTTTTATTTGGAGTGTTTTATCATTGACTTAAAGGATGTCATTTGGGCTCATGTTTGCATTCACCATCTGACTACTTGGTTGCAGGCATGCACATTAGCATTAGAAGTTGAAACCATTTTTCAGGACCAACCCCTTCGTTCTACAGTTACCAACTTCCCTCATTCAGGGGATACATCGACTTTGACACAAACTTTGAAGGTCCAAAAGGTATCTCCGACATAAATGGATGAACATAGAAAGAAAGGAATTTTCTACTACTGTGATGAAAAGTATTCCCCAAGACATAAATTCCGTGAGAAAATGTACTTCCAAATTGATGCGTCAACTTCCACATCCTCCGAGGACATACTATCAGATGAGGCCACTAACTCCGAGGACACACCACCAATTGTCCCCACCCCAGATCCATTCACACCTCTTGTAGAATCAGAGGAACATGTCATCTCTCTCCATGCCCTCGTGGGCATTTCTGCACCACAAAATTTAAAAATCAAGGGCTACATCAAACATAAGTTGGTCATGGTGTTGATTGATAATGGTAGCACCCATAATTTAATTCGTCGTTGGATCACTGAGGAGGTCAATTGATTTGTCAGAACTGTTTCTAATTCTCATCACTAATGGGGGTACAATGAAATGTTGGGGCTGCTGTGAGAATGTCAAACTCCAAATGGGAGATTATCAGATGAAAACTCACATGTTATCCATTTCCATGGGTGGTATGATATTGTCTTGGGTGTTGAATGGATTCGCACCTTGGGACCAATTACCATGGATTATCAAGAGTTATATATGAGCTTTACTCAATATGCTCAAACATATACCCTCAAAGGCCTACAAGATGGCTCCCCAGAAATTATTAGTTCTCACTGGATGGAGAAAATCCTAAAGAAATGCCTCCATGGTGTGATTGCTCAACTTAATTTCATACAGGCACATAATCAATCATCCCCCGCAGTACATCCTGACCTTCAACTAGTCTTGGATAAGCACCATAGGGTCTTTGAGACACCCATAGACCTACCCCCCTCCAGGGGTGAGCATGATCACCACATCCCTCTCCTCCCAGGCATTCAACTTCCAAATGTACATCCCTACAAGTATTCATTTTTATCAAAAAAATGAAATAGAAAAAATAATGCAGGAACTACTAGAGGCTGGGGTAATTCTCCCAAGTACAATCCCATATTCATCCACTATTGTGATGGTCTTAAAAAAGGAAGGATCCTGACGCATGTGACCATATTTTTGTGCCCTTAATAAATTGACCATTAAGGATAAGTTTTCCATTCCTGTCATTGATGATATGTTGAATGAACTCTTGGATGCCTATTTCTTCACAAAACATGATCTTTGCTCCGAATATCACCAGATTTCAATGAATGAAGCATATTTTCTCAAGAATTCTTTCTGAACTCATGAAGGGAATTTTGAATTCTTGGTAATTCCTTTTGGACTTTGCAATGCCCCATCTACCTTACAAATTATCCTGAATAAACTCTTGAAGCCATACCTTCAAAAGTTTGTTCTAGTTTTCTTTGACGTCATCCTCATTTACAACCACATTTGGGATGACCATCTACACCATGTAAACACAGTATTTCAATTGTTACATGACAATCAATTGTTTTTCAAAAAAATCAAGTGTGTGTTTGGAGAAAGCGAGGTCAAATACTTGGGACACATTGTGGGCCACAAGGGGGGCTAAAAAATATTCAAGCCATGCAGGAGTGTCGGTAACCCATGACCTTGAAGCGCCTTTGGGGTTTCTTAGGCCTCACAGGATATTACTAGAAATATGTCCACCATTATGGAAAAATTGCCAAGCCATTGGCAGACCTTCTCAAAAAGAATTCATTTCATTGGACACTGGCAGTAGAGCATGAATTCAAAGAGTTAAACAATACCATGTGCACTAACCCGTCTTAGCATCCCTTGAATTCAACAATTTGTTTTTGGTGGAATCATATGTTTCAGGAACTGGTATTGGCACAATTCTCACACAATATGGTAGACCTCTTGATTTCACTAACAAGGATTTGAGTGGCCACAATTTGGGAAAATCTACATTTGAAAAGGAAATGATGGCCATTCTCCATGTTGTGAACACTTGGTGACCATATCTATTGGGTCGCTGATTTCAGATCAAAATAGATCACCATAGTATGAATTATTTCTCAGAGAAAAGGTTATCCTCCTAGGAATAGAATAAGTGGCTAACCAAAATGTTGGGCTATGATTATGAGATCATATATAAAAAAGGAAAAGACAATGCAGTGGAAGATGCATTGTCAAGAAAATATGAGGATGAAGGTTCCCTCTTTGACTTATCATTACAAGTTCCTAATTGGATTGAGGCAGTTCGACAAGAGTGGTTAACCCACCCCACTATATCACAGGTAATCAAGCAGCTTCAGGAGGAGCCTAATCCTCCCACCGACTACACCTGGAAAGAAAACATCCTCTGATATAAGGAGTGCTTTGTTTTATATCCTACTTGAACACTCAAACCCCAGATCTTAATGAGTTGCATTCATTTTCTATCACCGGTCACTCAAGATTCCAAAAGATATATGCTCGTGATCACCTATCTTTTTTCTGGGAAGGAATGAAGAAGGACATCCTTACCTTTGTTACCGAATGTGATACTTTCCAACACAATAAAGGTGAAATAGTCAAGACCCCAGGAGATTTCCAGTCGTTACCCATTCCAGCTTCTATTTGGACTGACATCTCCATGAACTTTATTGTGGGCTTTCCAAAAGCAGGAAACAAGTCAACCATCATGGCCATGGTAGATTTCCTCTCAAAGTATGCACATTTTTGTGCCTTACCATACCCTTTTACACCCACTATGGTAGCACAAGTTTTCATTGATTAGATTTTCAAACTGCATGGCATGCAATATCCATTGTGTCTGATCATGACCCGAATTTCACCAAAACATTTTGGCAATAATTGTTTAAATTACAGGGAAAGTAGTTGAAAATGAGAACAACATACCACCCCTAGATGGATGGACAAACAAAAGTTGTCAATAAATGTTTAGAAACCTACTTGCATTATTTTTCCTTCAAAAAACAACATCAGTGGGTGCAATGGTTACCCTTGGACGAATGGTGGTACAACACTTCCTATCATACAACAACCAAAATGACACCATATGAAACAGTGTATGGCCAACAACCACTTAAAATAACTTCATATCTTCCAGTCACATCCAAGGTCCAGGCTATTGATAATTTACTGCAAGGTAGAGAAACGTCCCTCAAAACTTTGAAGGATAACCTCCACATGGCCCAAAATCGTATGAAGCAATAGGTTGACTAGCAACATTCTGAACGCGTTTTCCAAGAAGGTGATCAGGTGTTTCTTTGCCTCCAACCTTACAAGAAAATATCCCTCAAAGCCCATGGCCACCACAAGTTGGCACCCAAATTTAATGGCCCCTATCAGATGATCAAACGTATTGGTCCAGTTGCATACAAACTAGCACTTCTAGCTGCCTCCAAAATACATTAGATGTTCCATGTTTCATGTTTGAAGAAAGTGGTGGGTTAGAATTGCAGGGTTCAAATCATCCTGCATGAATTAGATGAAGAAGGATCCATTTGGCTCCAACCAGAATCCGTCCTCAACATGTGTGAGCATCACTTGCATGGTCAAACTATCAAAGAAGTATTGATCAAGTGGATGATATGTCTAATGCAACTTGGGAACCAATGACCATATTGCAATAATTTCCGCATCTTCAGCCTTGAGGACAAGGCTTCTTTTGAAGGGGGAGGACATGTTAGGATCCGATCCTAACCCCTCTTAGTTGGTTATTATTTAACATGATATATATTTTCCATGTAATAAAGGTCGACATTAGTTAATAAGGCCTATTAAATAAATGTGAACAAGTCAATGTAAGAAGAACTAATAGAAGCTTTCGCTTCTAGAAGGATCTTTCTCTAGAATGTTCTTTAGAAGATAGAATTAGTATAAATAAGAGTAGGAGGTACGGGAGAGTTGTTTGGAGAAATTATTGTAATAGAGATCTTCTCTGTTGGAGGTTTCCCCCATGAAGAGGCAAGTGAACATTGATTTCTTGAATAAAGGTATTATTTCTGGTATTTCTCTCTCAACATTTTGATGTTCCCTTGATAATTGATAAATATTCCAATATCAACATAATATATTACATATGGTACCTTACATTGGTTGACAGAAGCTAAAGCATCCTCCATTTCCTTAGGTCTATATTGAATGTCATCGATTAGAGTACTAGAGAACAAATCTGATGTCTCTTGGAACTCTTGGAAAATTTCATTCAACCTAAGCATGAGTTTTCCTCTCAGTCTCCAATCATGCAACCTTTTCACCATGCGAACACATTGCATATGTTAGTTGTTCCCTCATTTTTTCTAAGGAAAGGACTTGGTCCCTCATCTTGAGAATCTTAGGTTCTCTGTAGGTGTCACTATTGTTTTCATGTGAACCAACCATTTATGAACTTCTAAGAATCTTCATGATTCATGCAAACTCTGCTGAGAATGGGATTCAAGACTTCCCCCAAGTTTCATTACCAACTCTTCATCGAAATTTGTTGCTTCGTTTCACAAACTGATTGCCTTTGAGGCATCCCGTTAGCGTGTCCAATCTCGTGGGAAATCTATATGACTCCTTCAACCAACTCACCCTAGTCTTTTTACTTCACAGTCTGTGATAATATCTCTACCAAGACATGTCTCACTTCATCCCCTGCCAAGAACTTGCAAATTATTCATTTTCTCCCCTTCGCTGCAGCTGCGGTCGAACTCACCAACCTATGTAAAAGAAAAATCGTCTTGATATCACCAATCGTGAAAACAACGGTGAAGAATATCTTGTCAAATCGTTCACCAACCAACTCTACACAGTCTATCCTAGTGTGTGATTCATCGTTCATTCTGATACCACCTGTCACACCAGTCACATTGGTGAAGATCTTGCCAACTTCTCAACGAACCCAAACTATCCCTTGCTCGGATACCTGAGTTATGTTCTCTGATACCACTTGTTAGGTTGTTGGAGAACCTTCAGTTGGATGGAAAAATCATTCAATGTTCCCAACGACTTGTGGCAATGCGACTTTTCAATTCGATGACAAGGCCACAATGGTTTATTTGGCCTGGACTACACCTTGCTCTTCGTTTCATTTATTACTTAGCAATTTATGTTTTCTTCTTAAACTTAGAACATTGAACAAGTAAATAATGCACTCATACATAGTAACAATGAAAATGCAAGTGGGCGGCCAAACAGACCTAACACCTAAATTCTTATTACATAGGCAGAAGTGTGCCAAGTCTTAAAATCGTGCCACATCGAAGATATAATTACAAGGAGATTTCACTCAAGTTTACAAAAGAACCTTTGTGAAATACTACAATCTTCCTTCTGTTGTCTTGCAACCTTCTTTGTTACTGCAGACACAAAGATAAATGAGATCTTATCCTTTTTTCTTCATCCTTGATATACTTATTTCATTTGCCTCATACTGTGTGACCTATAATCACCACTTCCTTGGATGATTGTAGATCACTTGTCTTGATTCTCTTGGATGATTTTTGTTTTGTCTCCTCCTTGGAATATATAGGTGCCTAGCTCTCTCAACCAACGCGTCCCTTACCTTTGTGCGGATGCAACTCTTAGCAGTTTTTTCACATAACTCTTGGGACAACCTTCATTTAAGGTGTGTGCATCCCTTAGGTGAGTCAAACGACTCACCTAAGCATGCCCTCCTTCTTCCAACTAACTCGTCGTTTTTCTTTGGTACCCAAGTGATATCTGCACAATTGATCGTCAACTTGTTGACCTCCAACCGATGACTAACATTCATCACACGACACCTTTGTCAAATCCCGTTGGTGCGTCGGGAACCCAAGGTGACCAAGCTCACCCAATACAAGCTTTCCCTTCATTCGTTGGTTAGATCAGGCACATTTTTTGTCGAAGCATTCAACTGATGCCCCTAGTTAACCCGTCATTTTAATGGAGTGCCTATCACCTTGTTTGGTGGAGCGCCCACCTTCTTCCCACGTCTTTTGTCAAGCCAACGCCTTAAATTTTTTTGTAAGCAATATTTTTGGTGAAACCATTCCTTGGTAGGACATGTTCCCAAGGATCCCTAGATTCCCCATATAAGAATAATTTCTTCTCCTCATATGAATTGAGCATCCTTATTTCTTGATGTCGTTCATCTTGGTTTGTGGTGGAGGTGTGCACACTTCGGATGGATGCCCTAAACCTTATAATATACTTTCAAGGAAGTTGGTCCTACTTGTGTCTAGATAAGTTGTTGGAAGTTTGATTTATTTGACTCATTGTAGACTATATATATTCCTTATGGTTAGGTTGGTTGCTAGATATATGTGGATTATAAAGGAAATCTATTACAAAGAAGCACTAAGCCCTCAGTAGTTCCAAATCAAAAGGTGTGGTCCCCATTTTTTAAGAACATGCTTCTTATGGATACACCTTGTAGCATTCCTCACCTTCACATGACCTTGTGTTCTTTACTCAATTTCGAAAGGGTTTTCAATTGAAGCTTTTGACAATTTTATTGTGCATGAGTTTGGATATTAACATAGGATTCTGTTTTGAAAGTAATAAGAGAATATATGTTTATTCTTTTTTTTCTTTTCTTTATATTTTTCCAAGATGGTCATATATTTTTTGGTTATCTATTATGGTAGACAATATGGGTGTCAAGTTTGGTGATGATTAGAGGATAATTTTTTTTTTTAATAAAAATATACACTCCTTTGGGTCACCCTTCTACCAATGGGGATAGGTTTCAAATTTCAAAGGATTTCGAGAACCTTGGTATGTCATGATGTAGCCTATTTATAGTAGTTGAGACATGCACCCTATTTGATGTCTAGTTGTGGAATATTTGGCCAAATGGATGATGTACTTTAATGGAGAGCATGCCATGAGATATATGTTATACAATGACTGGCTCATCTATAGAATCCAATGCACACCATTAATGATCATGACCCATCTCCATTGTGATACCTTAGTGTGCACATAAAACCCATCACTAGGTATCTTGTCACTTGATCTTTGATAATATTCAACAAGAAGTGAAGTTAGAAGGTTAATTGTTCCCATTCTTACATTGTTTGTGACATATTGATGAGCAAGTTTATATGTCATTTCCTACCCATCAAATCAATTTATGATATTAAATCTCTTGTGAGGTTTGACAAATGCGTATTGAAACACTTCTTAGTTTGTGAAATAACCACAAGATGAATAAGTATATAGGATATGTGACACGCGTGGGTGAAGGTATTAAATTATAACACATCTTCATGCATTTGAGAACACATTTCCATGGGTAAGATATGAAATGTTTAAATGATATCCTCCTATGGAAATTGGAGTTAATCCCTTTCCTACAAGCATTCATGCATTGGAACAAAAGAGTAGGGACTGATTACTAATTTACATTTATTATAGCAAGAGAATATGAAGAATGCTAAAAAAAATTGCACTCAAAATTTTCTTAAAGGTGTCGAAACGCTCATGATGGAAGCACAAGAATTAATTGAGTCCATAGATCAAAATCATTTCTTATTAAACTTTACTTCAAAGGTGGGACATGAAAGTTTAGAGTTGGAAAAAAAATTAATGTATTTAGTGTTATCTATGGAAATGTAAAATTTGTTAAATATTTTGAAGTGCAAAGTATTTATTTGAGGTTAGAGGGATAAGTGAATAAGCAAAGAGGAAGTTGAAAATTCTCTTCGACTCTTCGTTTTCCAAATTTTTGTATAAATAAGTGTGACTGATGTATCAAAAAAAGCCTTGGATCTTGCATGCTATTGATCTTATTACAAGATTTTGAAGCATTTTTTTTTCCGAAGAAAAAAGCGTAAATTTTATTTCATCTGTTGGAGAAAAGAAATTTACATTCTACAGATACATGTCCAACATGTATGAGTTCAGGAGAGGAAAACTAAACCAAATACTTAAGTCTTTTCCAGATAGAAAATGAGGAAAAATCCTATGTATCTATCTTAATATAATAAAATACATCAAAAACTGCCCATTTGTGAAACAAAAGTATGTTAAAAATAACATCAGGTTGCACCCCTATAGGCCTATCAAGAAACCAATCCCTACTGAAAGAAACAAAAAATTAAAATCTATAAAATGACTATAAACTCTCATGGAGCTCTTCCAAGACATGATAAAGCGAAAAAAAACAAGAGACATCCACCCCCTATGATCCAACAACGACAACCCAAAACTATTCCAAACTTAAACAATAGTATCCATGTGGCCCGGAGAATCCAAAAAAGACCTGTGCATACAAAATATTTCTAAACCATCCTTGTCTTCCCTCATCATCCATGTCCCAACAACCATCTGCAAACCTTCTTTAGAGAGAGAGTCTGCTTCTTGGTTGTGTTCCCTATAAACATGACGAATAGAATAGTTGTCAAAAGAGGCCATAATTCTGAAGACTTCCTCAAGCAAGGGAATCACGATGATGTTGTGGCATCTCAAAGATTTGTTGATATAGTTAATAACCAACAATGAATCACCAAATAACTTAATAGTGTGTACATTTTTTTCCAAGGAAAAAAACAACAATAATTTGAGAGACATTTAAGTTCTGCAAAATTGTTCATGCCAGGGCCTAGCCCCATTTTGAGTTTGAAAAAATGAGTGTTTGTAAGGAAACAAACTACTCATTCACCACAACAAGTGTTATTTTCTTGTGAGGCTCCATCAAAAAAGGCCTAGGGCCTATTTGAATCAATTGAGACTTCCTATAGAAATATCCCTCCTCTGTCTTCCTTTCTTGAGGGAAATGATCTAGAATGCTTAGTCCTTGGCTGACCAATAGCTCCAGGAGGGATGATTTGTCATGAAATATCGCTGCATTCCTGGCTAGTCAAACCCCCCAATTCAAAATTAAGGGCAGGGCCTTTATGTTTCTATTCAGAGGCTAGGTGAGCCATTATTTCCAGACCTCTTCCACTAAATTCCCTTGCCATTGACACATCTATCCCATCACCCGTGAGCACTCTTCCCAAATTTGTATTACAAAAGGGCACAGAAGGAAAAGGTGCACTCTGGTCTCCTTGTCTCCTTTGCATAAAGGGCACCATCCTAGACCTTCTATCTTTAGGCTCTTTGTTCTATCCCGTGCGAGGATCTTGTTCTTAATGAGGAACCACATGAAAATATGAGCTTTTAAGGGACATTTTATCTTCCATAGCCCCTTCCACCACCATATGTAGATATATCATCAGTTGGGTATAACCAAGTTTTGGCATGTAGTCTCCAAAAGGGGAGTTTAAGACTCCGAAGCATTGTTAGCTACACTTTAATACATTTGTAGTTGATTATCCATGTATAAGTTACCTTACATTGCATGTGTGGTTTCTATTTTCTTCTAGTGAATTTGTATCAACAAATGATTTCATTTTTTACATTCTTGATGTCTTTCAATTCTTAATGCATATTTGAGACTATAATTGGATTAGACTATTTAGAATGAAGTTGTTTATCTAATTGATTCTTAGATGTTGTTATAATTTAGGTGTTATTGTGTAGGCATGATCCTCTATTATATAATGTCATTGTTTCATTTCCGACATTTACTTTGATTCATTGCTAGCTTAGGATTTTCTATGTGCACTCTTTTAATTTCTACAAATTTAAAAACATTAAAACACAATCTACAAAAAATGAATCTAGTAGCTAGTACTGCAAAATTTAGGGTCCACAAGTATAAGGTGGGAACCATGCTTTGAGGTTTTTATCCCAAAGGAGTTGTGTGTCTTGAAGAGGGTCAAAATCCCACATCAACAAATCGGTGCTAGAAGGAGGGTCCCTCACTCTTATATGGCCTGAAAAAATATGCTCCCACCATTTCAGCCTGATGTCAAAATATTTAATAATCAGGTCTACAATATGATTTAAGTGTTGTGGCTTGGTCTCACATTGCTAGGAATCTCAATTTTTAGGAAATCCTTCAAACTCTAGAATTTGAAATAAAACTTGGCCCAAGAAGAATATAGGATTAACTATGAGTGTGTTGAAGAACATATCTTAGATGTGAATTCCCACTGCAATTAAGTATGCTAATTTGAATATTGCAGTTTCAAACCATCTCACATAAACAATCCCCCGTAAGGATAGCAAATGTTCCTTACAAATATTGGGACCCTTTCACAACTTTCCAAAAAAAGCTGAGAAGTACCTTCCCAAATTTGACATTGATGAATCTTTCTTGGTTGAAGATCATATTAAGGCATGCATGTAGGTTATGTGATCACTAAATATATCATACAAATACTTAGTTTGTAGACATTTTCCTTTCACTTTCCTATGTAGAGTATCCTCATGGTTTCGTAACTTGCTAGTGGACACCTTCATAATTAACAAGACTTCAAGAAGTTTTTTCTTGAAAAATTTGGAGATGATAAAAATCCAAGATCAATAACCCTTTCTAAATGAATTTGTAGCTAGAAGAAAAAATCAAAGATTTAATACTAAGTTTCATACCCTGTAGCTTTGGATCCTTGTGAATAAAATACTTCCCATGGGACTCATGTCTGAACTTTACCTTGATTCCTTGCACCCTAATATGTATCTACTTATCAAGTGAACAAGAATTCCAGATATGACAATAGAGCTCACTTATGTTGAAGAAATTACATTTGAAAGATATATGTTCTCTTCACAAAAAAAACTTGACCTTAATACTAAACCTTTGCAAGACATGACCTTTAGTGATTTGGAGAGCATTAATGATACTAGAAATTCCCACTCATAAATGAAAGAATTACGAAGGGTAACACATAATTTGTCCAACAACTTTGCCAACCTATAGTTTTAAGTAAGAAAATATTATCCTCATAACCAAAATTCTCAATATAGTAGGTGTGCTAGTAATCTCAACAGGTCAAACAACTAAGGCACACCACTCCTAAAACAAAACTTTTATTGATTTGTAACAATGCTATGTTGAATCAAGGCATTATGCAGTAATGGCTCTAAATACACGAATATGTTTATAACAAAAGGGATTTCCTTGTGTTCCTAAATGCATTGTATGTCTTCACTTCACAAGAGCACAAACTAAAAGTCAATAAAAACTCTAAACATGATGGGATAACTTCCCCCTCTATGCCTACTATGGTTTTATGGGACAACTTGCCTTTTGCAAAGGTCAAATCCTTTGAAAAAGAAGAGCTTGCGAAGGGAGATATAATGAAATAGAATAAAATTATGTATAGCATGATCATGACCACGTCAAGATGCCAAAAATATTTATCTAGAAGAGAGTGAATACATAGAAAATTCTTCCTCCTCAAACTCAATTCAATGAGTTGTTGGATTATTGAGAGGGGGCGGGGGGGTGAATCAATGATGAGCAATGTATACCACGTATTAATCCTTTAAACCACAATGTATATTCTTTCAACTTATTCAATAATGTTCATCAATTCATCATCAATATATTTTTTCACCATAAACATTAACATTCATCAATGCATAATGAAGAATAATAGACACATCCACATAATACACAATACACCAATATTTTACGTGGAAACACAATGTGGGAGAAAACCATGGAATGATTTTCTTAAATATTTCAAAGAATTACATTCAAGGAAGCGTCAACTTCCAATTCTACAGCGCCAACTGGAAGGAGGCTCCAACCCCCTAGCTTCTCAGGATTCAACCTGAAGGAAGCTCCAACTCCTTGATTATGTGGCTCTAACCAGAAGGAGGCTACAACCCCCTGGGTTCTCCATCTACAACTGGAAGGTAGCTACAACCACCTAGTTCTCAGGATCCTACCTGAAGGAAGCTCCAACTCCCTGATTATATGACACCAAACGGAAGGAGGCTACAACCCCCTTTCCTTGCATCATCCAACCGCCTTGAAATATAAATGCCAAATGTAGACAACATGTCACTGTCACTGAATCAATCACTGCCATTATCACTCTACACTATCATAACTGTCACTGAAAAACCTGTCACAACTTGAACCAATCTTCTTCAAATATTTACCATAGATCCGCGACCTGTCTATACTACAACACGTGGGTATTCGTGCCCTTATTAACTGAAAATCACGGATTTCCTCATCTATCCTCACTGCAACTCGTGGGCTAACATAAAATTACCCAATTTCACTATTTTTGTCTCTGTTTTTTATCAAATTGTCACTGTAAAACCAGTCATGTCAGCCTGTAACAGAAACCTGTAACAACCTGTTCCAAACAACCTATACCAACAATTTGTAACAATAATCTCATCAACCAAACCAGATCCAATTGCCAAGACCAATCACCAAAACAACTCTCAATCATATGCATAATGTCACTGAGATGTGCATCAAATAAAACTACTCATAACAACTCACAACCATTACCTACACATGCCTCTACAAAGTGTGTACAAATAACATCCAAGTACCAAATTGTACCACAACAAGTGCATCAACCATGCACCAAACAAATACTCCAAGATAACCAACAAAGGGCCTCTAGCAATACATCACACTATCCATAAACTGAATACCATAAGCCCTTACATCAAACGACCATGTGCCAAAAACTCACTGATATATAGCCTTAAACATGTACCACTCATAAGCCAATCATATACCAAGACCACTAACAAATGCTTCTTACAATGTGCCACAAGATATACCAATAAAACCAAGATAAGTGCACCAACAATGTGCCTCAAAAGATCTGCCTCAAATCATACTCTACAACATATACCATATATCCAAGAGGGAATATACCAAACCTCACTAAGTCATTCCTCAATCATGCTCCACAACACCACTAAGATACAATCTCAAAACATAACCATGAACATACCTTTATCTCTGTAGTATCCCTACTGTATCTAATCTCTAACAAACATACCTGCAGTCTTTCCTAAAATCCCGCAACCTGGAACAACCATCTTCCTTCTTACCCTTTCTACAGATATGTGCTTTCCCTTTCTACAGCTCACGGGTATCTGTGCTCTCCTCCACTATGTCCCACAAATGTATGCACCCTAACTACTCTGAAGCTCATGGATAATCCCAGAAACCATGGAATAGTCTCACTCTTTGCAACTCCAAAACTTTTTCTCCTTCAAACCTTCGTTGCCTCAGACCTACGCTTTCTCAAATTTGTCAATGTATACCTGCAAATTGTTGAAATAATGTAACTGCAAAGAGTATTCTTATTATTATTGTTATATTATTCATAGGATCAATCCCCATTGTGGATTGATCATGTCGGTTATTGTATTAGGACCAAATCCCGTTTTGCGGATTGGTCAACAGACAATTATAATAGGCAGAATAAGAAGTCGGCCCCAACAGTTATTATTGAGAGCCAGAAATATAATAAAGGTGGGTTTACCCACCCAGATTGAGAAGTCGGCCCTGCCAGTGAAGAGACACTTCACACGTGTCAGACTTGTATATATAGAGAGGTCAATGCCTCACTTTAACACACAACACACTTGCTCATTTCTAAGAGGCAAGTTGTGACTTACCAGTTGGAGAGAGGGAGAAGAGTGGCACATCTTTTGGAGAGGACTTTCTGTATTGGTTTGAGTTATCTCTTGACATTGTATTGGCAATTTATGATAATGAAGTTTTTGCTGGGTTTTCTTCCCCTAGAGGGTTTCTTAGGATAAATGTTGTGTCTCTTGTGAACGTGTATTTCTCAGTGATCTTGTTCTTATCTATTGAAATGCAAACAACTATAATAATGGCATAAAATATTAACACAAATAACCTTTTACAAAATGGATATTCAATAAATTTCAATAGGTAGGTAGGTATAAATAGGAGTCCCTTTCTCTCTTATTTATACTTTTCCAAGTGCCTTCCTCTAGAATTTTCCTTGTAACTGTTTTACCCCTTTCTCCATCTTCTAGGGCTAACCCACTTTCTTGTTGCAACTAACTTTCCTTAATTAGTCAACACATAACTTATTTTCCCTTAACTAACTTCTTGTTTGAACCACTTTATTATTTAATTTATTTCTTGTTCAACCACTTTGACTATTCAACACTTCCTTAATTAGTCGACACATAACTTATTTTCCCTTAACTAACTTCTTGTTTGAACCACTTTATTATTTAATTTATTTCTTGTTCAACCACTTTGACTATTCAACCTTTTATTACAACTACTTTACTCATAATTAATAAACTCACCACTTCTTGTTGCAACTAACAATTCCTTAATTAGTCAAATCATAATTTCTTTACCCTTAACTACTTTCTTGTTGCAACCAATTTATTATTTAAATAATTTATCTTTGCAACCACTTTATTATTTAAATAATTTCTCTTTTCAACCACTTTAACTAGGAATCTTCTTAAAGACTCTCTAGAATCTTTCTAGAATATTTGACTTCTTGTTGACCTTCTAGGGGCTTCTAGATTAGTCTAAAGGGTTCTCCAACTTCAAAAATCCATATCTCACTAACCATGAGGAACTATGTGATGTACCACATATCAGCGGAAATGACATGATGTGTACTATCCATCCATGATAGTCTTACCTACATATTCACTGATCTTCATGCTTTTATACCTAAATTTTTTTCGGTCCCTTACCCATACCTTTCAATTGTCCAACAATCTCCCCCTTTGGCATTGATGACAACACCAACATTGATAACAACACTTAGACATGGAAATACTCATGCTCATACTTCACCTGTGATCATTGCTCCTCATCCATATTTCTAGATCTCCCCCTTTAACATCAATGGAAAAGGGTATCTACCTTTGGGGCTTCTCCCCCTAACTAAACTCTTCTTGGGGTTTCTCCCCATGTCTACATGCCTTTGATCTTTCTCTGTGTTTCTAAGCCTTAGATTTCTCTCTCTCCATGCATTCGATTAATCTCCCCCCCTTTGAAAAAGGGTATCAATATGATGAAATGCTAATGGCATGGCTACCAATGCTCCCTCTATTATCATCTCTATCATCTCTCCTCCTATAATCATACCTCTATTCTTATCTCTTTGTTTGAAAACTTCTCTGAATGATCTTTCTAGATGTCTTCCTACTTTTGTTTCTCTCTATTTGACTTCTCTGCAAGATGTCGTGCAGAACAATTGTAGGGCTTCTTGTACCTACTTCCTTTTGGATTTTTTTTCCATTGGTGCTTCCTTGTGTAATCAACTGACATATATAAAAAAACATTCAAGAATAAGCCTTCAAATATTCATGTATCATTATCATCCATTATGATAATATATTTTATCTCTGAACCATTCTCTAAATCACTCTCTGAACAAATCTATGAACCCAATCTCCGAATCCATCTCTAAACCACCAATCTATGAATCCATGCTCTCATCCACTGTCATATATCTGTCCAAACATGCTACTTAATTGTCCACAATGCTGACCCATCTGTCCCTGTACTATTTTGAAGTCTTCTCGGCCGCAAAAGATCATCAAATGTGTCCACTGATCTTCTCTAACTACATGCCTGGAACAACCCATAATAACAATATCTATGCCTGAATACAACCATAAACTTCTTCCATCGAACCACTCTGAAGCTATCTCTATCAAACATATGCAACATCATACTTCAACCTGTTCGAAAGATAAATCTTTGATCTGTAGAGTTGTTTTCTAAACTCCCCCTATTCAACATACATTTTTATTGGGAGTCTCCAATATTGATGGCTCAGAAAAACACTCGCTCTGATGCAGAGTCATCTTCCTCTTCTTCTGTGGATACATCATCCTTCTAAACTATGACTTACTTCTTTCTTCTTGTGGATTGATTTTGCACTATAATTCCCGAAAGTACAATTTCTTGGGCCCGTTCTTTATTCACATGCTCTTCTTTTCTTTCTCGTGCTACTACAAATCCTGTGATCTCTCAGACTTATTATTTCTTTACCTTCTCTTTATCTTGCTCTGCTGCAGATTCTGAAAATGTGGTTCTTGAAACTTATTCTTATTTTTCTTGCTTTCCTTGTCTTTCTCATACTATGGAAACTCTTGTAATTTCTAAAATCTAGTCTTTATTCCCTTTCTCTTCTTCTTGTTATTTTATTTTCCAAATTTTAGTATATTTGATATCTATTTCTTCCTTCATGGATGGCATTGTCGTGCTTCTACAATTCCGAGATATATGACCATAGTTCTGACATTTGTAACATTCAATATTATGTTGGGATATATAAGAATTTCTTTCTTGAACATTTCTTCCATGAGCCCTGCAATCTACAACCTTAGGTCCAAAGTTAGTACAATAAAAACAATGACCATAAAATAAATTTACATACCTAGGAGTGAATAATCTTCTTTATGGTGTAGTCCTTCTGGAATCATGCTTTGGTTGATCACGATCTTCTCTTCTATTGACTCCTTCATTATGAGTGAAGCTTCTTGGTTGTATGAATGTGGAAGGTCTTCTTTGATGTCAATCTATTATGTAGTCCTCTTCTTGAGTCTCCTGTCCTTTTGGAATATTCTTCTTTAGGGGCTTGCATTCTTCCTTCTTTATAGAACCTTTGATGAATTATGCATAACTCTTAGTCTTCTCTCCACTTTTCCCTTCTCATGACCTGTGACATTTCTCTTCAACTATCTTTACTGATGATGTGTATGCTTCTTCAATGTTTTTGTTGACCTTGACAACTTTTACTCTTAACATAACAACTTCTTCTTCAAGCTTCTCTACCTCTACTTCCATTTTCATCATCTGATTCCTCATTACTTCTTCTGTTCTCTTTGCTTCTTCAAGTTGGATCTTCAAAGTGATTATTTCATCTTCAAGTTCTCTTTCTCTTTGACTGAGTTATGCATTATGATGTGTTTCCTTTTCAATTTCAGGATTGTCTTCTATTCCATTGGGATTTTTTGTCTTATCACTCCCTAATTCTTTGACACCAACCCCATTTCCTTTCCCTGTCCAATCTCCCTGAAATATAAATGTCAAATGTAGTCAACCTGTCACTGTAACTGTCACTGAATCAATCACTGCCACTGTCACTATGTCATTGTCACAACTGTCACTAAAAAACCTATCGCAACTTGAACCAATCTTCTTCAAATCTTTCCTATAGATATGCAACATGTATATACTGCAACATGCGGGTATCCACACCATTCTTAACTGCAACTTGCATATGTCTGTGTCTATCCTCACTGCAATTCACGAGTTACCATAAACTTACCCAGTTTCATTGTTACTGTCCATGTTTTCTATCAAACTGTCACTGTAAAACCAGTCATGTCAACTTGTACCAGAAACCTGTAACAACCTGTTCGAAAAAACATGTACCAACAATCTATAACAATAATCTCATCAACCAAACCGGATCCAATCACCAAAATAACTCTCAATCATATTCACAATGTCATCAGGATGTGCATCAAACAAAACTACTCACAATAACTGACAACCATCACCCACACATGCCTCTACAAAGTGTGTACCAATCACAACCAAGTACCAACCTATACCACAACAAGTGCATCAACCATGCACCAAAAACATACTCCAAGATAACCAACAAAGGGCCTCTAGAAATACATCACACTATCCATAAACTGAATACAATAAACCCTTACATCAAACCATGTTCCAAAACCTCACTGATATATAGCCTTAGACGTGTACCACTCATAAGCCAATCATATACCAATACCACTAACAAATGCTTCTCACAATCAGCCACAAGATATACCAATAAAACAAAGCTAAGTGCACCAACAATGTGCCTCAACATATCTGCCTCAAATCATACTCTACAACAAATACCATACATCCAAGATGGAATATACCAAACCTCACCAAGTCATGCCTCAAGCATACTCCACAACACCACTAAGATACAATATCAAAACATAACCATGAATATACCTTTATCTCTGTAGTATCCCTATTGTATCTTATCTCTAACAAACATACCTGCAGGCTTTCCTCAAATCCTGCAACATGGAACAAGCATCTTCCTCCTTACCCTTTCTATAGATTCAGGCTTTCCCTTTCTACAGCTCAAGGGTATCCGTGCTTTCCTCCACTATGGCCCGCATATGTATGTGACCTAACTACTCTAAAGCTCGCGGATAATCTCAGAAACCCTGGAACAGTCTCACTCTCTCTAGCTCCACAACTTTCACTCCTTCAGACCTTCGCTGCCTCAGACCTACTCTTTCTCAGATTTGTCAATGTATACCTACAAATAACCTTTAACAAAATGGATATTCAATCAATTTCAATAGGTAGGTAGGTGAAAATAGGAGCCCCTTGCTCTCTTATTTATACTTTTCCAAGTGCCTTCCTCTAGAAGTTTTCTTGTAACTGTTTTACCCCTTTTTCCATCTTCTAGGGATAACCCACTTTCTTGTTGCAACTAACTTTCCTTAATTAGCCAACACATAACTTCTTTTCCCTTTAACTAACTTCTTGTTGCAACCACTTTATTATTTAATTTATTTCTTGTTCAACCGCTTTGACTATTCAACCTTTTATTACAACAACTTTACCCATAATTAATAAACTCACCACTTCTTGTTGCAACTAACAATTCCGTAATTAGTCAAATCATAACTTCTTTACCCTTAACTGCTTCCTTGTTGCAACCACTTTATTATTTAAATAATTTATCTTTGCAACCACCTTGACCACTTTACTATTTAAATAGATTCTCTTTGCAACCACTTTGACTAGGAATCTTCTTAAAGACTCTCTAGAATCTTTCTAGAATATTTGACCTCTTGTTGACCTTCTAGGGGCTTCTAGATTACTCTAAGGGGTTTTCCAACTTCACAAAGCCATATCTCACTAACCATGAGGAACTATGTGACATACCACATATCACCGGAAATGACATGACATGTACTATCCATCCATGATAGTCTTACCTGCATATTCACTGATCTTCATGCATTTATACCTCAAACAAACTCAGTTCCCTTACCTATACCTTTGTGCTACCAGACTTCTGCAAGGGTTGACATGAATCTTTAAGGGTTGAAATCAATCTCCAACATCACTATCCAAAGGTTGACATCAATGAAAACCAACTGTCTAAACCAATTTTCCAACACGAGTTACCTACACCTTTATAGGTATTAATGTCAATTCAAATGAAATGGGGTTTAATGCTAAAGAGATTGAATACTTTGGAAATCATCTAAATAAATAAAGTATGTCGTGTTTTTTCTCAAAGTCACTCGTGTGATAATGACTCTTCTCATCTAAACTTCTTTGGAAGGGATTATGTTGAAAAATATAAGAAATTTAATCACAATGAATGGTTGTCCTATCTTCATCATAAATCATTTTCAATTGTTTATTTTACTAAAAACCTCATTTTAGTGTACACCTCTACAACTAGTAAAAATACAAGAATGACAACATATGATTTATTTTTCTAAATACCCTATTTGATGAGCATATTTTAGTCTTAAAAGGATAAGTTTGCATGCCAATATCCTTTGAAAGAAAATCTTATGCTTAATAAAGAATATGGTGTTAATATTATGAAGACATTTACAACCATGTTTATATTCCAAAACAACTAAGTTACTAATTGTTGAACAATGGAGAAAACATAATTTGGTAACTCTTTCCTCTCATACCTAAAATATTAAACTTTACATTTGAAAGGATAGTGCCTAGGAACAAGTGGAAATCTAGGATGTCATTTCACATTGGATGAAATGTGGGTTTGAAAAGTTCTTTAGGAATAAACACAAGTCCATTGTAAAAATTAATATACATAGCATACACAATGCCTTTTCATTCCATTTTTCCATACATAATAAATGAGTGCACTTCACTGACCAAAATCTTACAATGTTAAAAAAATACTCAATTGGTTACATTGAATTTATGATTATATATGATTAATTATATACCATTTTATAGTTGGCTATGGTAGATTTGACTTTGAGAAACGAGAATGAGGCACTTACACACCTAAAGAATGGACTGCACCTACAAATCTACTCAACATGGAGCATAATTACATATATAAATAATGACTTGATGTCTACGACCATGTAGCTTTTAGTTGAGAGACGAGTTAGTAAGGTTTATAGTATCCCTTTCTCTATAGTAATAGGTTGGTTCACCCTTATCATTATTATGAGCATTCCTAGTAGTTCCATGTCGAGAGAAACCACATGGGAGTATATATATGCTTTAGGAGCCGTGCCTATGTGAATCTCTTCTGAACTAGCACAACCAAGTTTAGGGTAAACTGGGCCACCGCTTTTTCCTTTGCTATGGATGCTTAAACAATTGGTTACACTGGGCTATCCAACCACTAGTCGGGGCCCCACATAGTCCCCGAAGGAACATGACCTACGCGAAGTTTCATAGTAAAATTTGCATGCTTTCATATTAGCTCTTATTGTTTTCCTTGATCTTTATTTCTTTCTTCTTTCCTAGTATAGTTCTTGTTTTGATAGTGCAGCCTCATGTTTTCTCAATAATAATCATGGTTTATATCTTCACAATATACCAAAAAAGGGGTAAAGGGTGTTTCAAGATTCACTTCATTTCAAAAAAAAAAAGGGTGTTTCATAGTATAGTTCTTGTTTTGATAGTGCACCTCATGTTTTCTCAATAATAATCATGGTTTATATCTTCACAATATACCAAAAAAGGGGTAAAGGGTGTTTCAAGATTCACTTCATTTCAAAAAAAAAAGGGTGTTTCAAGATTCACTTCATTTCTATTATATGAAAGTTACAATTGGTGAATGATTCATGACCTTGTTTATATAGAAGTCTCTTTGGTTGTTCCTATGAGTTATTTGGAAAATGAAATAGTGTGCTTTGGGAAAGGCATCTACTTGTTAAATGCAGGTTTTTGGGAAGGGTGAAAAGTTAGAATGTTGAGCTCGAGATTTATTAAACAAGTTCGCATAACATATTGTAATTTGTAATGTGTGTCCAACAGTGACGACCATCACATTTTTAGGTAGAAAAACAATATCAAGCACTGAAACCCCATGTTTTAATCCTCTAATACCATACGACATGGGTACACGGTCATTGTATCCATGTCATCTTATACAAATTAATGGTGACTGTATATTTATTAAAATAATGGTGATTGCTACACAATAATGATTCATGTTGGTGACTATAAATATTTCATTCTAAAAATACACCTGGATCCCGATAATAATCGTGAAAGTGACTTTTCGGTGTTGTGGTTTCCCCGCTGGCAGCTTAGGCATGTAGGGTAGCACAACCAAGATTGTACCCAACCCCATAAATTATTTAATGTATCATAAACAAAAGTGTATGCAAGTTGATTAACATTAAAATTATTTCTTGATCTCAAGAATGACGCTTTCGGTTTTGCAATAACACCTTAAATTCATCAACGAATACTATGTGAGATAAATAAATTTTTCGATATTTAAAAAAATAATAAAATTCAATATATAATGTTAAACTTTACAAATGTTATAAATGTTTTGGGTCAACCAGAAAGTTGCAACTAATATACAATCAATGCAAAACTTGTTGCTATATACATGCATCGATAGATATAATAAGGTTGGTCAAGAACTACTTCTTCCCTCTCCTTGTACATAAAAGAAAAATTTATAAAAATAAGAAAAAAAGAAAGAAAAATCCAGATAGGGAAAGGAAGTTAAGGAAAGGGGTAATGTAAACAACCTCTACTCGAACAATGTATACCTAACTAGAGATATAACATTGTTTGTGATGTCATTGTGACTCCACTAGAGATGTGCATTCTCAATCAATAATGGAGCATGACCTTACGGATATTCTATCCATGATTGATAATTTTTCATTCCTACGTCACATATTGATAAAGGACTCCACAATTGAAATTGTAACATGAAAAATGGACTCATGCTTCGTTTAATATGCTATTTTTTTCAAGGTTTGATTTGTAGAGTTCATAAGGTTTTTTATTAAAGTATTCACGGATTTGATTGTAAGAGCGGTTTCGATGTTTTTTCTTATATTTTAATCCTTGGGTGTTTATGAAGGAAAGGATGGTTTTTCCTTGCCTCTTTCATCACCTTGCATTCAAAACTAGGGTTGAGGGATTTGTCCAGTGTATCACCATCTGTTGAGCCCTCAATAGTCCCGTACCGAAAGGTATGGAACCCCCTTTTTTTAACAATCCACTTATTGTAGTTGTGCTTTCTAACATTCCTTGCCTTAATATTTTGACAATGTTGTTGTGTGTGAGTTTGGAGAAGAGCATAAGGTTATGTTTTGGAGTAATCGAAGAATTTATGCAATTTTGTTTTTAAAATTTTTAGGATGTTCATACCTTTTATGGGTATCCATTATGGAAAAAACATAGGTGTCAAGTTTGGTGACGATCAGAGGATGGTTGCATTTAGATTTTTTTTTATAAATAACAACTACCTTGGGTCACCCTTCTAGTAGTGGCGATGGGTTTCCTTTTACAAAGGATTCCAAGCACTTTGGTATGTTATAATGCAACCTATTTGTAGGAATTGATATTTACACCCTAGTTTATGATTGCTTACATAATGATTTGGCTAAGTGGATGATGCACCTTGCTAGGGAGTGTGCCATGAGGCACATGTTAGACAATGTCTGGCTTGCCTACAAAATCTAGTGCACATGATTAATGATCATGATTTGTCTCCATTGTGATAACTTAGTGTATGCATATATCCCATTTCCATGTGTCTTTTGCATTGATCTTTGGTAAGATTTGATGAGACATTAATTTATAAGGTTAATTGTTACCCATTTTATTGTCAATATTGACATATTGATGTGTAAGTTTATAAGTCATTTCTGCACTATTCAAAGCAATTTATGAGAATTAAATATCTCGTAGGATTTGATGAATTATTATTGAAAGCATCACCAAAAATATTTATTGGTTTACATGACATTCACTAAATGAATGATTATAAAGGATATGTGATATGCCTGGGTGAATGTATTAAATGCTAACTTGTTGGTAATACATTTTGTTCCAAGGAAAACCTTGTGGGAAACCCAAGGGATACTTCCCCACATTCATGGATGGCTTGTCTAGTAAATATGTCGATGTAGACTAGTGTGCCTAACCCAAGGGGATTTGAACTTGGCACCTACTAGCATAGAACTACCAAATGCCCAAAAACATTGGAAAACCCAATTAAGCTAACCAGTTATATTAAGAGCACTTTCAATTGTTTTTCCTATATTTTAATCCTTGGGTATTTATGAAGAAAAAATTAGTTGGTCCCATATTGAGAGGTGTAAAACCCTTTTTTAACAATCCAATTATTGTGGTTGTGTTTTCTAGAACTCCTTGCCTTCATGTGACCTTGTGTTCTTCATTCAATTTTAAAATAATTTAAATTGGAATCTTTTGTCAATGTTGTTGTGTGAGAGTTTGAAGAGGAGCACAAAGATTTTATTGGAGTACAATCGAAAAATGTATGCTTCTTCTTCTTCTTTTTAGTTTTTAAATATGGTCATACTTTTATATATATATATATATATATATATTTTGGTGTATCTGCTATGAAAAAAACACGGGTGTCAAGTTTGGTGATGATCGGAGGATGGTTGCATTTAGATGATTTTTTTTTTAAATAATAACTACCTCGAGTCAACCTTCTAGAAATGCAGATGTGTTTGCATTTATAAAGGATTTCAAACACTCTGGTATGTTATGATGTATCATATTTGTAGCAATTGAGAAATATGCCTTAGTCGATAATTTTTTATAGAATGGTTCGGCCAAGTGGATGATTCACCTTGTTGGGGAGCATGTCACGAGGCACATGTGAGACAATATCTAACTTGTCTAGAAAATTCAGTGCACATGATTAATGATCATGAATCCATCTCCATTGTGATAGCTTAGTGTGCACCTCAATCCCATATCCATGTGTCTTGTCTCTTGATCTTTGGTAAGATTTGATGAGACATAAAGTTAGAAGGTTAATTCTTCCTTTTTATTGTCAATACGAACATATTGATGGGTAAGTTTATAAGTCACTTTTGCACTAGTCAAAGAAAAATATCAATTGAATCTCTCATAGGATTTGATGAATTTTTATTGAAAGTGTTGTTGAAAATACTTATTTGTTTACATGACATTCATTAAAAAATGAATGAGTATAAAGGATATGTGATACATGTGGGTGAATGTATTAAATGCTAATTTGTTATTTAATATTTGTTTTTTAAGGAAAATTTTATGGGGAAACCTAGGGGTTTGCTTCTCCACATTCTTGAATGGAATACCTAGTAAACTCATCAACATAGACTAGTGCACCTAACCAAAAGGGCTTTTAACTTGGCATGTACTAGTACAAAACTACCAAATGCTCAACAACATTGGAAAAACTAGTTGAGATAACTTCTCATATTAAGAGTGGCTTCAATTTTTTTTCTTTTATTTTAATCCTCAATGGATGCTTATGAAGGAAAGGTTGGTTTTTCCTTGCCTCTTGCATCACCTTGTTTTTAAAACTAGGGTTTAGGAATCTATCCAATGTATCACCATTTGTTGAGCCCTCAACAATTCCACACTGAAATGTATGGAATGATATGATCTAATAAGACGATAGATAGAACTTGATGATGTTAAAAGGACATAATTAGGAAACTAAATATAACTTGAGGATGCTTATAAGATGCAATTAAGACATTAATTATACCTTGAGGATGCTACAAGGACACAAGTAGGAATTTAATTAGACTCGAGCTAAGATGATGCCATTTAGACACTATTTAGGCCAATGAGGAAGCTAATAAGATGCTAATATGATGATGAATGAATTTCAGAATAACAAGAAAAGATCTCGTATCGATGCTAAAGGATGTTAAAATAACCTAGGAGAATATTAAATTGATGTAAAAAAGATACACAAAACATGAAAATAATGCACAATAAATTGATACACAAGATGATGAAAAATAAAAAAAGACCCAAAAAAAGATTCCTTCCAAGATTCCTTCCTATTGTGTCCTATTTTTCATCTATAAAACAATGAAAATTATGAGATAAAATGGTCCTATTGTAATAGCATTTATCTTGGATATACAATTTAGATTTCAACCAAAGTGTTTATTGTTTAGTTGTCTTACTCACTGAAACCTCAAAATTGAAAGTCCCCATCACCTCATAATTATGTTTAACAAACTCTGAACCATTTTCAAGAAACCATAGTTTTTACACATGCCCTCAAAAGTAAGAGAAATTAATATTAATTGCATTGATTTCAATTTCATTTTCTCATTTCTAAGCTCTTGTTGATAAGTTATAACTATCGTATCGTAGATCCATTTTAAATGTTCTTGATATCTTATTGGAGGTAAGAAAAATTGATGTCCAAGTGCATTGATTTTAATTTCATTTTTTTATGAATTTCTTGTTAAAATGTTATAATTACCATATATCCATTTTAGCTACCCTTAATCTCTTATTTATTCATTCTTTGAAATTTTGTTGAGAAAAACAACACCCATATAAATAAGAAAATTTTAAAAATATATATCCAAAGTTTGTTTATTTATTTAAATTTTTTTTTAACATTAGTTAGATAACTAATTATAAATGAACATACATAAATCTCTTTCACCCCATTCTCTAAAAGCCCATACTTTTTGTTAGTTAAAGAAATATATTCATGTATCTTTCCATCAACAACTTGGATTATTAAATGCCATTTTCAACTTGTCTTTCATGTAAAAGGCAACAAAACTTGCTTGCTTAGACATGCCTGATGCACAATAAAAGGCTTCGCTTCAATTAAGTTATATGTGTCATTGAATCCAAAATAAACACTTGAAAACAATTTGAAAAAAAATATATTGTTAGATATTTGTATTTGCTTTCTTTTAGTATGTCTGCTTCCTTCTTATTAGTCTCTGCTTCCGCCTAGGGACTTTAGCTTTCACCTCATGGTCAACGATAGTTGACCGCCTATTACTTTGTTTGTTATGTTGTATTAGTTGGTGCGTATTAGAGCCATAACTTGATATTATGCACTCTAAACCTAAGTTTTTGTGCTTTGACATCTTATTAATTCACAACACTTTTGCACATATCCAAAGTTTTTTTATAAATTCGATATTAAAGCCATTTATTATTAAAAACAACTTATTTTATTTATTTATCAAATATTAAAAAAAACAAAATGATTGGTTAAATGTGGGGTGATGTGACTTTGATCCAAGTGGATATTGGTGGCCACCCACCTATTCCAAATTCCACTTGGCTCATCTTGATAGTTTTTAGTTCAACACGTTTCTTTGTAATGGTGACATCTCTTTGCAATTGTGGATTTTACACTTCCAGGGTTGTCTTGAAGCCCTACACAACATCCAGGTGGATATTGGTGGTCGCCCACCTATTTCAACTGGTTTATTTTGGTAGTTTTCATGTCACTACATTTTTCTGTACTTTTGGGGTTGTTTTGAGGCCCTAAAAAACGTTTTTTGGGCTTGCCACAATCAAACTATTAACATAGTTAGAGTCTAATGGCATAATGTGTAGTTCTCGAAAATACCTTTTCAACGAGATATCACATGCCTAAAACGAAGATCGTATGAAAAAGTTACAGCCCTAGGAAGTTGATGTACTAACTTACCCCAATGGGGCCCACATGACTTTTGGCAATTCATCTCCTAGGGTTAGGTTTTTGGATGTCTAGGGTTTTGGAATTCTTGTTTATTGTAAAAATTCCTTCAAAGCCTCATAGTACTCATCTTCTTGTGAATGAGTGTAGCCATCACATCTCTTCTCAGAGATAAGATGCCACCATTCTAGTGAGTTCATTCGCTCTGTATTTTTACAGTATATGTACATGTCTTTCATTAATAGAAATCACGTGTTGTTGCATTTCTTTGTTTTTGGCAATATTTGTGTGTATTTCATTGTAATATCTCTACTTTCATTTCGTTTTGAAAATAATCGAGATCAGTGGTATCAGAGCAGGCTTCTCTTGATCATTTTTCAGTGCATGTCCCCAACGAGGTCCAAGTATAGAAAATTCAGTATCAATCTTGTCTCTCTTGAGGAAAATCGCTCTCGCATGCCCAAGAAACCCTCCATGGCAGAAGAAAAGAAAAACAACAAAGAAACCGATTCTATTAACATGTTGCTTGAGCAATCTCTCATGCGACAGAGGGACAAAATGATGGAGAATATTTCCCACATCCTTCAACGCCTACTGATAGCAACAAGCACATCTTCATCAAGCAACCACTTTGGAGGAACCTCTCCCTTCAAGGTACAAGTTAATTTTGATATTCTCATATTTGAAGGTCAGATAGATGCATATGCCCTAGAAAAATGGTTAGATATGCTAGAAGGTTATTTCTCTGTTCACAATTTTTCCGACAGGAAAAAGATCACCTTCGCATTCCTCAAGGCTCTGCCCCATGTCAAACATTGGTGGGAAACTTATTGGGAGCAAAGTTCCACAGAGGAATCTAGAATATATGGGGTTGAGCCCACTTGGGATTTTTTTGTGGATGCGATCAAGGAACAATATTACCCTGTTGATAACTATGAAGACCAATACATGAGATGGACCACACTGCAGTAAGAGAGGGGCGAAACAATGTTGAAGTTCATAAATAATTTCCATACCTTGCAAACCAACATGGGTATCAAAGACTCCGAGTGAAATCTGGTTTTGAAATATCGCGGGGTTCCACATAGGTACATCCAAACCGAAAATGATTTCCTAAACATCTCATCACTGGGAGCTTCCTATCAATATGTTGTCAAAATTGAGTAGAAATTTAGGAACCAGAACAAATGGGAGTTCGGGTCTACAAATCCACAAAAACCAAACCATAATAAATATATCCCTAACCAATAGCCTCCTGAGAACCAGTCCAAGACACAGGAAAAGACGGGTAACAGAAAGACTAAGAATGACCCTCGGAAGTGGTGCGACTTCTAGAAACTCCATGGCACAACACTGATGAATGTCGCTCAAAATAGTCATTGGTGGTCGAGATCAAAGATAAGGAGTTGAATCCTGATTCAGAATCTAATCCAAAAAATAATGAAAAAAGGTAGATCATTGAAACAGACCCCACAACTAACGTCACAACCGCAACAATTCAACCAGAAGATCCAACAGATCTTGAAGAGGGGGATCACCTCTTCCATTCACAAATGTGGGTGAAAGGGACCCTGTTGCATTTCATTGTTTATAGTGGAAGCCATAAGAACCTCATCTCAGCTGAGGTCGTCAAACAATTGGGGTTGTCAACAACACCACACCCACAACCTTACAACATGAGGTGGCTTCACCAGAGATGAGATCTCTATGTCAGCCAACAGTGCCTCCTATCCTATGGAATCTAGCCCTTCAAGGATGAAGTAGTGTGTGATGTTTCCCCTCTTGATGTCTATGATGTTATTTTGGGCCAACCATATATGTGGAAACATCATGTTGTTTATGAGTCTTGACCCCGTAGTGTTATTATTACTCTTGGGGGTCAGAGCTACATGATACTAGAGGTAGTTCTAGCTACTGTTACACCAAAATAGTGCCGCAAGGTTATCTCTCATACTACTAAATTTAGCCTCTTCACAATCTATTCAAAGGATGAACAGAAGGCCACTGCAACCACTGCAGCCTCAACACCTTCTATCCAATAGAATCAGATTGCAGAAGGGAAAGAAGATATTGCTTCTTCAACTACGATGGTGCCTACACAATGCCCTGTCAAGCCAAGATACAATAGGTCTGTGGAACAAATTCAACCCTGCCAACAACAAGTTTGTGACAGCCTTCCACATACCAAGCAGTGCAACTTCTCTAGCAAGGAAAACAACTCACCAAGATTTAGGTTCAACAAATGATTTCCCCTCTTCTCGGAAACTCAAGGAAATGGATACCATTACTTCCTAATGGGAGAGGATTGATCCAGGTGAATATCGGTGGCCACCCACCTGTTCAAAATTCCACTTGGCTCATCTTGACAGTTTTTAGTTCAACACGTTTCTCTGTAATGGTGACATATCTTTGTAATTGTGGGTTTTGCACTTACAGGGTTGTCTTGAAGCCCTACACAACATCCAAGTGGATATTGGTGGCTTCCCACCCATTCTAACTAGCTTATTTTGGCAGGTTTCATGTCACTACATCTTTCTGTACTTTCGGGGCTGTTTTGAGGCCCTAAACAACGTTTTTGGGGCTTGTCATAGTCAATCTATTAACAAAGTCAAATTTTGATGAAATAATGTGTAGTTCTCAAAAATACCTTTCCAACAAGCTATCACATGCCTAAAACAAAGATCGTATGCAAAAGTTACGACCCCGGGAAGTTGATGTACTAACTTACGCCAAAAGGGCCCACATGACTTTTGGCGCTTCATCTCCTAGAGTTAGGTTTTTGGATGTCTAGGGTTTTGGAATTCATGTTTATTGTAAAAAGGCCTTCAGAGCCTCATTATACTCATCTTCTTGCGAATGAGCGTAGCTGTCACATCTCTTATTAGAGATAAGTTGCCACCATTCTAGCGAGTTCATTCACTCTATATTTTTACAGTCTCTGTACATTTCTTTCATTAATAGAAATCATGTATTGTTGTATTTCTATGTTTCTGGCAATATTTGTGTGTATTTCATTGTAATATCTCTGATTTCATTTTGTTTTGAAAATAATCCGGATCAGACTTAAATCCCTTGGTGTATGCCTTTTTCTTTTCCAAATTGTGAGAGTTTAAAAATGATTTAAAAAAAACAGATTTATAAGTGGTCGATTTAGTAGGCTCTGACATCACATTCAATTATACTATGACAATGTGTATGACATTGCAACTTCACTGCAGTCGAGCTTTGTACACTAGAATGATCAACTTCCCTACAATCGAGCTTGTCATTGTTTTCAATGGCTCTTCATGGCCATTTGCATGCCCATCCACAAGTTGTTTCCCCAAACAAGAAACCAAAAGAGATGGAGGGTCACATTACCTTGTAGGCATTATAAACCAAAATGCTTAAACCAGAATGCTTCTAGGTACATCATCTGCAAGCCATTGCAAGAAATTACCGATTTCCTCACTCATATTTCCTACGACAAAGGAAAGTAAACAAATGAGTGATTCAGAACCTATGTACCTTTCTTTTTTCCTTCAATTTGTCATTGTGAAGTTATAAGCTTAGCTATAGAAATCTCCATTATGATTCAGAATAATATTGTTGTGTTAACTACTTCTACTGCATTTGTCTGTGCAACTGAATGAATGTGCAAAAAAAAAAAACTATAATAGAAAACTTTGTGTCCTTTTCATTTCCTTCATTCAAGGAGAAGAGCATATACATCTTGGCATATTATCGATAGCAACCAATGCTAGATCTAATCATGTATTACGCCAAAAGGTATCCCTATTTTTAACTCTGCAAGAGGGATTGTTTATTAAATATTCTCGTTACTTTCCACTTTATCATTTAACTACAACCACAATTACAGTTCTTTTGGGTCATTAATGGATACTAACCAACATTTGATTTCACATACAAAGACAGATACGTTCCAGTGGGGAAATTTGATCGTGAATATAATAAGGAAATAGGGAAAAGCTAGAGCACGGGAAGTCAATTTGAGACATAACTCTCTCTCATACGCTGATTTATTTTATAAAGTCTAATAGGCATTTCACTTAGTACATTCTTAAACACATTTTAAATTGTACTTTGAAAGGGAAGGATCAAAGTGCATCTAGAATGAGTGATAGCTACCTTCCCATGAACTGAACTAATTGATTCTAGGGCCTTTGTTGCATCTTTGTTGTTGGAAGACCACCCCTCTCTTTTGAAAATGCATTGTTGAATTAAGCACAATAATTGTATCTTTCACTAAAACCCAATGAATACCCATCCACAACTATAATATTTCTTGGCAGGATAAAGTTCCCTACAAAATTGCATCTAATGTCTACAACTTTTGAGAATGAGACGTCCTTACATTATGACATTATGAAGAATTTCATGTTTGCTTATAAATTATGTAGTCAAATCAGAATTATGGCTTGAGAACCCAAGTTATGGAAATTGTTTCTAAGATCTTATTTTAAGGAATGTGAACATGGAGTGGCCTTCAAACTTGTAGGCAATATTAGTAAACATACATTCAAGTTCTTAACCATTGAATCCACACCATTCGATCCGATAAATTTTATTTTTATTCTGCAAATCCTCAAATCCTAACTTCATAAAAGGAAAAAGAAGAGGCAAAACACAAAGATGAAGAAGAAACCAACCGTTAAAATTAAAACTTTACTCTTTTTTCTTTTTTTTTTGTACTGGGGGAATCGGTAACAGGCGGTTCTCGTACTCACGTGACATGGGGCCGATACCCGTTGGCTACCACTATAACCCCAGGTGCAACCACCCAACCCGCAAGAATGGTGCACGAGTAAATCCGGGTGAGAATCGAACATGAGACCTCTTTACAATTTTCCTTCCATTTACACGGCACTTGCCAATCCATCTACACCGTGCGAGCAAAATTAAAACTTTACTTGTTTATTATATTTTAATATAATTTATTTTAAAATTAAACTATTTTATTATATCAACATTTTAAAAGTAAATTAAAGTATTTTATCGTTTCTTAATGTATTCAGAATAAAAAATAGATACGAAAGTAAAGTTTTATTGGCGCTCATATTCCCAAAATTTGATTTATATCATATAGAATTACATTTGAGTTATAATTTATTTGGTATATGATTTTACTCGTTTTTAAACGTAGGTGCGTAAGTAAATTTCTACAAGTGTATGTGTTCCATCAGTATTTTATTTATATTAAATCAAATTAAATTTGAAATGTCATTTATTTTGTCCATGGCTGTAGCAATTTTTATTTATATTCTATCAAATTAAATTTGAAATAATAATTTATTTATCAAATTAAATTTGAAATAATAATTTATTTTTAATGAATATAATCGTTTTTAATTTTTATGATTTTAGTTTTATGTGAATTCAAATTAATATTTAATAGAATAACATTACAATATATTTATATTTAAGGATTTTTATAATGGTGAATGATATTCGTTTGGTTGGACCGTACGTGCATGTTCCTTAAAAATCATATCCTTTAGTTCTTGGTTCTCTTTCCATGAGATGTTTCGGCACTCCTATAAAATAGATTTTACAACAAGAACCTTTTGCTAAAATAAGCTATAAACCGGATTTTTCATAATCCTCAAATAAGTTTGTCAGAGTAGATTATGTTATTCACGCTAATTATTTATATTTTACAAATTAATTTCTATGTCCAAATACCAAATTATAAAAAATTCAAATAAACTATTAACCTCCGATACAAACAGAAGCAATTTTGTCTCCAATGCTATTAAAGTAGTGGTTTATATTTAAATGGACAATTCAGATAATCATATTTTGTTGGGCAGCGGAAGCAAAACATAGCATAAGCAAGCAAGATCAAGCACGTATTAAACTAAGCACATCGATCCCACAATTTGACACAGTAGTCATACAACCATCCTCTCCTTTCATACACACAACACCTCAGTATTGCATCTTGCTCTCACACACTCACTACACATTGCACTCTCACCTCTATGGGTATGCTCGTATATATAACATCTATCACTGAGTTATACAAACTGATCATGAATAGATCACATAGTTACACAAACAATTCATAAATAGATTGCATGCATGCGCATTAACATAGCTGCATGCATGTGCATGTGACCGCATGAGGAAATTCGTTGGCATGTTTCCAACAATCTCCACCTTGACAACAATTTACTTGATATATCATGCCCTTAAATAATTCATCCATCACCTTTCCTGCAAGAGAAGCCAAACACCATCACAGCTACGCAACTTCTCTAACAATACCATTACGTGAACATGCCTGCATGATTCACTCCAGTATGGACCATTATGTCTCCATCAGTAACCTGTCTAATAAACTGATGCACTTGTCCAAATCTCATGAATCATAACCACATACCAAGTCACTGCAACCACTATAGGTGATACTTGTGCTTCTGTGTTTGAAGCACCCATTTCCATGCTCTCGACCTGGTTTTTCCATATGTCTACTGACACCACCAACTGCATGTGAAATGGTGACCATTTCTCCATCGCGATCATCAAACTTCCTACTAGCATATAATATTCGAGACATATAACCATTTTCTTCTTCATCAATTAGGACACAAACTTGAAGAGAATTTACAATGGAAAGCCAAAGGGATTTTACCAGTTTCACATTATTCATACTGAATTGCCTAAGTATCTTCACCACATACTTATGTTGTGATAACCAAGCTTACCATATTTCCTGTCTCTGTGTATTTCCATGCCCAAGATTTATTTTGTTGCTCCCAGGTCCTTCATAACAAATGTCCTAACCAACTAAGCCAACCTGTTGATCTCAACCATGCTTATGCTTGCAACAAGCATAACATATGACACCAAGATAATGAATATACCATAAACACAATGGTTATACTCACTTCTTGTAAAATTTGGCTCACCATGAAGGAATCAAACATCTTGTACCATTTTCCTAGTATGCTTCAAGCCATACAATGATTTTTGAGTTTGCAAACAAATCTTCTATTTCGATTCTGAACTAACCATTCTGGTTGTTCCATATACATCCCCTTATCCAAAATCCTCCATGTAAAACAATTTTAACATCTAGCTGTACTATCACAACCAGTGCTAACACAACATGAATAGAAACAAGCTTTTAACAACCGGTGAGAAACTTTCATGGAAATCAATACCTTCCAAATACCTTTTTGCTACCAGCCATGCTTTGAACCGTTCATATTTTACTATGTTTGATTTTATAAAAGGAGATTCATCAAACATTACATCTCTGTCCATGATGATTCTGTGGGTAGTAGGATCCCACAGTCTGCACCCCTTAACATCATCACTGTATCAAAGATCTACCTGTTTGATTTGAGTCCTGCTTAGACTGCTGATAAAAAACATAAGCATCACAACCGAATAATTTCACATTTGAGTAATTACTAGATGACTTGTTCATACCTCTTCCTGAATCTTCTTGTCTTTTGCAACCGATGGTGACCGAGTTACCAGATAACACAATCGCTTTTGTCCACAACTATCATTGCAACTTGGCATTACTGAACATGCCTATTCGATCCCAAATTCCTTGCAATACTTTCCAAGTTCCATGGATATGAACTTACCTTTAGCATATATTCTCAAACACTTGATTAACCTGCCAACACATCAACCTTTCTAGAGACCCACCTTTCTAAACTGCACACACTACTCCACCTCGAACTTTGCATTCGAACAAACTTGACTAAATCCGACCAAGCCGACCAAGTAAGCCTTCACCGATTACCTCCAGGCCCATTTACAATGGAGTTCACCAAGCCTTTTATAGGCTTCATTACATGCAATCCATGGACACAATACCACGAGATACCCAAAACACATGGACCCAAAAAACCACCTGCTTTGACCTAAGAACATATTTAACTCATTAACTATTTCACCAAGTCAAGGTTAACCCAACACACATGCCCCCTCACATATTCAATCTACCTAAATCTATGTCTAGACTTTTCATAGGTGATCTGATAAACCAGGGGTACACATTCATATCCAGGTCTAACAGACATATGCCCATTTACATGCAATCAATAATTTCTACAACACCAAAGTAAATACATTTTTTTTTTTTATTCTTTCATGGCGACTCGACCATCACTACTCTTGTTGTTTCATGCTTGTCTTCCAATGCTTCAATTTTCCATTGCTTGACAGTGAACATTATCACTTCACATGATAAACCGTAGCACTCCATAGGAAGTTCTCGTCCCAACCAAGGAGAACTCCAAGCAAACTATTACTATAGCCAGAAGGATCACCTAAACTTTGCCAACCAGTCATTAAATTCCACAAAACCACCACACCATAGCTCTCCTCACGTTTCAACAAACAAAGGTCTTTTATAAAAAAATAAAAATAAATTAAAACTTCACTTTTAATTATCCAAACAACCTTATATTGAAACCAATTTCACAATATTTAACTAAAAGTGAACTCTTAATACAAATATGGCATGACTCCTCATATATGGTGGCATTACTTTCAACATCACACGATTCCTTTAACCAGGTAGGGAGGCGATCTTGCTTTACACAAACTCTCTCCAAGACTGTGGCAACACCAACCAAGAGAAGTTACACTTTCCATAGTGGAAACCTCCACCAAATTGCAACATGATGACTCAGGGCTCACGTGATATCTGACACCTTTGCAAATAGATCTATGACTTGAGCCATTATTCGATCTAGCGATTTTCCACCACAGATATAGTGCTCTGCCACCATAGATCCAGTGCTCTTTCAAGATGATGGATCCACATGAAGCCTCACGTCCTTTGAACACGTGTGATATGGTTGTCTAGTTCCTCCACGCGGGCTATCTCCTCTTGCTTTGTGAAACTATCGCCAATGTTTGGGCCTCACGCACAGGAAGAAAAACATTCACATGATGGCAACAACAATATCAACACCAACAATATCAACACTGTTTTTCCTAAGTCTACACTTAAGGATATAAAGTGTAGAGTCTAAGAATCTAAAATGAGTGAAAGAAAAGGAAGGGGAAGAAACAATTTCGGGGGATGAAGCTATGGCCAATCTCTGAGTTGTCTTTGTCTAGCTTCCAAATATTCTTGAATGCTGATATCCCGCTCGATGGCAGCCCATGAATGTTCGAGCTCTATCTGGGTGGTGGCAGTCTTAAGTATGGTATCGAAAAGATTCAAAGCGATGCTAGTTTGATCTGAAATGCCAGGTTCGATGTTGGATTGTCTTACGATGGGTACAGTCATGGGGAGAATAGAGCTTTAAAAGAAGGTTGATGTTTTAAAGTGCTTATCTCAACTTTAGGCTATACGGGGAAAATTCAGTGAAGCCAATCGAAGGGTTTAACGAAATCGAAGGCCGTTTTCCATAACTGAGTTTAAAATCTTGAAATTGAGTGTGAAAACATAGAGCTGACAACAATGTGGGGCATCAATTTTAGAGGAATCCCACACTGTAGCAGAAGAAGAAAGGACATGAATACCTTGATGAAATCATATAATGTAGAGATCTAAGTAATTCACAGGTCTTGTACCTGCTAGTAGCCGATACAGAGGAAAAACTATAAATAACTAGATAACTAGAACCTGATCACCACAATAGAAGTTATACTAAATTGCAGCTAAAACATTCATCAAAGACGTATATCTAAAAAATGACGTGAAGCATGAAATACAGAGGAAAAACACATAACTCAATCTTGACGGAATATGGAATCTTCAATTCGCTTTGTATTAATCCTGGCTAAAAAGAACTTTCTCTATTACAATCTACCACTGGCCAAAAATCCCTTTCTATTACAATCTCCCCGTTATTTAAACAAACTTCTGAACATCTAGAATTTCGATCGTTCTGGAAACCTGTCAGATACAAATGGAAAATTGGAGCATTTCATCTCCTCATCTTTGTCTTCCCTCGTAAGGGCAGAGCACCTTCCTTTCTCTGCTCTTCCGGCTCTAGAAATACAATGGGTTGACATCTGTCATTATTTAGCACCAAAAACCTGCCCCTTCGCCTGCTCGATGCAAATGACACACCTCTCCACCAACTGGGCTATCAACCTGGAAGGCTCTGCTTGGTTGCTTTCCTCAAAGGTGTAACAACTCTTCGCCAACTGTGGCAACCTTTTCCCTACTTGTCGGTCTTCCGTGATGATAGAGCATAATTGTAAACTTAGCTGTACTAGCCATCTGTCCACTTGGACCATATCAACCTGTCTTATCTGGGATATCTCCACTTGCTCTTTCTCCACATTTTCTTTGATGTCTAGCAGGTGTTTAGCTATATTTATTTTTCCCAACGTCCCAACATTGACTTCCTTATCAAGGTCTAGAAAAATTTTACTTATCAAGGCGAACGTTTCCTCACAAGAATTCATCACTTCATTAGCTCTTCCCCTGCTTTCTGATATATTCTGCTCCTAGACCTTCAGCAAGATATTCCCTCTAGTTTGTTCTGCGATGGATAATTTGGAGCTGCCAACCATCTCTATCTTCATCGTAGCTATAACAACGTCTTGTAAAGAAACCCGAGCTGCCCCGACTTCTTTTTACCTCAAAGAAATACTTTCTAACACTTGATCT
This sequence comes from Picea engelmannii, assembly GCA_009831015.1. NCBI lineage: Eukaryota > Viridiplantae > Streptophyta > Pinopsida > Pinales > Pinaceae > Picea > Picea engelmannii. The sequence goes on from ML787419.1 coordinate 65,439, forward strand.
ATCGTCTAAAAGTGGTTTTGAATGGTTCCTACTTTTACAAGCAAGTCTTGTTGAGCCGTTAATACCTTCTGTCGAATTTCGATAGCTTGGGATCTGAACATTTTTATGTCTAAAACCTGATTCTCAACAACATCCAACTTCGATTGTAATTCTATAATTTGTTGCCTCTGCTGGCTTACCTACGTTTGGCTAATTTGCGCCGACTGGCGCACCTGCTCAAGGTCGGATCTAAGTTTCTCGATCTCCTGTAGATCACCTAGTTGGGCTTGCTCGAGGCTTTTGCTCACCTCATCCTTGGCATTTGCTTCAGCAGTAGCCACTTTAGCTTCCAATTTACTGATCAAGAGGTTCTTTCGTTTCAATTGGGCCTTCAAAGTTCCAACTGAGTACTGATTGGCTGTAGCATAAGCCCCTATTCCTGCTATCTCGTCTGCGAATTCTTCCTCTTTCATAGCCTTCCCATCTGTCATGATTTTAAATTTTTTATCCACTACACCCTCTCTTTGATATAATTCTTGCCTCACCACAACCTTCCTTTTTTTATCAAAGAAAAATTCGTTAGGAGGCAACTCCTCTACAGAAATGGGCGTCGGTTCTTCATTGAAAATCCACCCCGCATCGGGATTCCCCTTTGTGAATTGTAAGGGTGTGATAATAGCAATCGGAATGCCAACTTCCTTGGATGGTTGTTTCGGGGTAACATCTGTGACCATCTTATTTGACATGAGCGATAGTGAGTCGCCCGATCCTTGCGAGGGTATCTCTGCTTGACCTTGGACCTACTTGCCTGGCGTACCCTTTTTGGGGTTTCCTTCTTGTTTTTAGGGGACTTTAGCTCCTTTCTCTGAGGTTCCAGCCTCCCCTGTTTTCCCTTGATTCTTCTCCCTGTTAGGACTCGAGTCCTTTTCACCTTTGGCTTCCGTCTGCTGTGTAACTGGAAGCTTTAGGGCTTCACCCTGTAAAATCTGGGGGAGACAACTCCGCCGGTGCTCCTGGAATTTCAAGAAATCGGCCATATCTCCGGGTGGCAGGGCTTGAATCCGACTTAGGACTTCAGAGTAGGACCTCGCACCACGGAATATTTCATCATGAGGGGAATCTTCGTGTTCATATCTCTTCAGGTCACAACTCACCAGGTGATTTCTCACAACCTTACCAGGGTCGTGCCTTTTGATCTCAATATCCACCATCTTCATTTCTTCTAAAACCGTAGCCTCGGCTTTGGCATGGAAAAAACCTAACAAGGAATATGCACCAATATGAATGGGGAAGGACGGACATACCTTTTTTGATACTCCTTTGAGCTCTTTGCTTATTCCGTCGAGCACTGTCTGCCTGGCGATCTCGCAACACAATAACTTATTTGGCAAGAAAAGTGGTAGAGCATATGGAGGAACAGAGGTGCCGAAAACCATGATATATGAAAACTCTGCCTCTATATATCAATCTGCCACGTTACTCAGGTTGGTCATGACACTATCTGAAATCCTAGGCGATAGTTGGCCAAAGATGGCGACATGCAATGGCACCATTACCCAGTTGAAGATCTCGTAGATGCATTCTTTGGCTTTATCCTCCCAAAGCTTCAAGTAGTGGACATGAATAGGCTCTGTATTAGATGGAGCCTAGCTCCAATTCATTAGTGGGAAGGGTGTCATGAAGCAGATGGCATCCATGATGTAAGCAGACATAAAGAGCAAAGCTACTTTCTTACTTGCCCTCTGTGCTCGATATTCGGTAATTCGACTGGTCAGACTGTCAAACAACAATTTGGCCTAGTCGAAGATGAAACCCTCAGTGACTGTATGAATGAGTGGCACCCATGGGAGGAAAAAATGGGTAGTGTCTTCCTTTCCAAACAACCTGCAAGTACTTGAATTGTGGCTCCAAGGAAGAGATTGAATAGATCTCGTTAGTGTCAGCCCTGAATTTCACGGGGTGTGAGACCCAATCTTTGATCAGATTGGATAAAATTTTTGCATACTGCTCGCACTCCTTCTTCTTGAAACCTTCTATAAATTTGGCATTATGAGTAAGGTTCGGTGTGGGTGACAATTTATACATTGCTCGCAAATGTTCTGGCATGAAAGTCCCAATCGTCACCTTCTGTTCATTGATAATCGTCCTGGTCAGGATGTCCACATGGTCCAGCGCCCACTTGATCATATCACAATAGGGAAGAAGTTGGGGCCTCGCCGCTATTTTGTGCATCTCTGCTTGAGTGATGATTTTGTATTTGGTTGATAAGTCATCCTTCTCGTTGTCGCTAGAATCATCCGAACAATTTACCGACTCGGATTGCAGAATGTTGGAAACATATGACCATGTCTTGACATAATTAATACTTCGGGGCGAGGTATCGGAAACAACGTCTAAACCCTGACCTAAAATCTCGACAACTGACTTGGGTGTTTTTTGTGGAGCCATGATAGAGAAACCTGCAACTGGACCTCCTGTCTAAAAAATTGAAAATCACAAACAACGGTTATCCTGGTAAAATGGCTCTACACGCAAATAGAAATGAAAACTGAAATAATGAAGGAAAAACTCTCTATCTTGGTTATTTAAACCCCTGGTGTCCTTGCCAATAGAATGGTCAAATCGCTTAATAGAAAGATTTAGAAGTAAAAGCGAGATCCTACTATCTGTCACCTCACAACAATTCAAATAAATGCCATAAATGCTTGACGAGTCGTAACATTGGAAATCGTAGGATCATTCAAGATTTCATCTGTAAACCGAGTGTGTTAAAGTTTGTTTAAGGCCCTAATTAATCTAGTTTAATTCTTTCAAATTGGTGTACTTAGTTGCTAATCCCCTTTTCGGCACTCGTCACATTGGGTGTTTTTGCTCCTAGCCACTGAACCTTAAAAACCCGAAAACGCGATGGTGCAAGGTAATGGATTAGACGTGATTTGACTTAAGCCTTTTAATTAATCCATGCTTAATTAAAGGAAATCGCGACTTCATGTATCAGGGCTATGAAGGTTCTGCCCTTTGGGGAAACAATCAGCAAGTCGCGAAATCATGATAGTGACTAACTAAGGTTTAAAGTGACTTGTCCTTGATACTAACTTGGGTAACTTTAACACCACTTCGCGACTTTACGAGTCGGAGGCTCGAGAGACGTCCAACGTGTAACTCCCGAGAGCAAGGGTACGAGGTACTAAGCGATGATAAGCCCCGCTTAGTATTTTAGTAATGGTGATTTAAACTTAGGAAGGTTTTCGCCATTTCGCACGTAGGGATACTGCGATCTTCGGGGGGAGAAATTCGAAACAGACGAAGTCTCGAAAACCAACCTTTTTGGGCTTAAGAAAAACATTTCATGTATTAAGAGAAAGGCGGATCCAACAAACACAATCTCTCTGATACCACTTGTTGGGCAGCGAAAGAAAAACATAGCATAAAACATATCATAAGAAAGCAAGATCAAACACGCATTAAACCAAGCACAATGATCCTTCAATTTGACACAATGATTTATGTGGAAACCCAATGAGGGAAAAAACCACGGGCAATGATAGTCGATATTCTTTTTATTCAAGGGAGAATTACAATAGCCAACCCATGCATACAACCATCCTCTCCTCTCATACACACAACACCTTAGTATTGCGTCTTTCTCTCACACACTCACTACACATTGCACTCTCACCTCTATGGGTATGCTCATATATATAACATCTATCACTGAGTTATACAAACTGATCATGAATAGATCACATAGTTACACGAACAATTCATAAATAGATTGCATGCTTGCGCATTAATATAGCTCCATGCATGTGCATGTGACCGCATCAGGAAATTTGTTGGCATGTTTCCAACATATTTTATCTAATTCTGAACACTGTGATTGATCATTCATTCCATCGCTACAACCTCTACTATAATTATCATAAATATATAGTTAACTAGGGCATGCTAACCATTGATTGTTGGTAGAAATTATTTCAAGTTTTGGTGCCATACATTATTGAGCCTTCTCAAAAATGTTGATGACCAGAGTTGTGTTATATTAATTACACCGAAGGCGTTCTTTAAGGGGAGGTTCTCCTTGACATTTCGTCGTATGTCCATCGCGTATGAAAACATGACACGTATTGGATTTTTTTCTCATTGAACCCAAAACGCAGGTGAAGTATGCACGTTACTTCCCAGGTTGGTTTTCTTGGTGTATATTCTCCTTCACCAACTTCAAATTTATACAACTTTCAGTTTTATTCTTTCATACAACGATTGGGTGCATGTTAAAATTGTAATGTCCCCACTTTGGGACATCATAACAGTGCAGAGGTTTATGATGACCAGAGTAGCCAGATGGGTGTTATAGCGAGTACAAGGGGTTATTGAGAGGCATTGTGAGGTCTAGGTGGCATTTCTCATCATATCTACTCATTATGAGCCATTTCGCACAGGTTGGCTTTGGTTCCATTGCATTCCAATGATTTCCATGATTTTGACTATTTTGAGCTATAAGTCAATGAAATTCACTGAAGAGGTCATTTTGGGCACATTACTTGGAGGAACCTCTCAGTGTAATATCTCATTAGAATCGGGAGGAGCAACACTACATGATAGGATGGCTAGAAGTGACTTTCAGTGGCCAGGGAAGCCACAAGGAGAGATAAGGAGCTTTTCAGAGGTAAAAAGGTTAATTAATTAATTAAAGTGATTTAATTAATTAATTAAATATTAATAAAATGAAAGTCACTTTGGAGGGACAAGGTGATCCAACAGTATAAAGGAAAGGCAAGGGCCTCTTCTCATTCATTCATGTATGTTTATCTTTTGGATTTCTGGCTTCTAACTAGAGGGCCCATCTCCTGGGGGTTTTGAGGGTTTTGACTTAACAAACCCTAGAGGAAGATTTGGTGGTGAAAGATTCCACCTAGCTTGTCCCAAGCTTGGTCTCGGAGATGCAATACACTCCCACACCATTCTAGTTCCATATCTACTTCATTGCAGGAGGATTCCACGTCAATTACATGGGAAAATAGAGAGAGGGCACACCAATTGAGGGTTTCTAGCAAGAGGGGCACAACATCCATTGAGGGAGGATTCATTCTAGCTGAGGAGAAGAGATTTAAAAAATTCAAGGTATTGGGTTTTCCTTGCAGGTGTCTTGGCATCATTCTTGGTTTTTTCTGGAGGCATTTCAGCGGAGGGTTTATTTGTATTGAGATTGGGATGATTTCCCAAGAGGAGGGCGCACCATTTCTTGGAGGGTGGCTAGATCCAAGGGTCTAGCAGGTCCATTGATGATTTGAGCACTTGGGTTTCCATTCCAGCATCCCAATATATCATTCTAGCCGATTTATGGAGCCATTGGAGGTCTCTAGGAGAGAGGCCGAATTATTAGGGTTTCAGCCATCCAGGAGGGCACACCACACATTGGAGGGGATTCAGATCCATAGGGTTTGAGAGGGGTCTTGGAGAGTCAGACACCTGGGTTGTTCTTTCCATCACCCGATCTACTATTTGGCATCTTTCTTGGGGTGATTGGACACATTTGGCAGCAGGGCCGAAATGTTGAGGAGCTTCAGCATTCCAGCAGGACGTGGCATCATCCAGTTAGGGTTTCTGCACTTCATACGATCAGATCTACCTTGAAATTGGTCTTCATCTCTTATCCAGCCTTTGAAGGCTTATAGTATCTTCCTGGAGCTTTTTGTAGCAGCTCATACTTCTATCTTGGAGCCATCTGTTGAGCATTCCAGATTAACATCTTCATTGTAGCAGGTTCCTCTATTTCATGAATAAAATCATATTTGGGATGTTTTGGCTTGTCTATCATATTGCATGTGGTTGAGGTATGTTCCATGATTGTATCTTCTTGTAATTTTCTACAACACACATATAAACACATCAGCAAAACCCTAAATGTAACTGTAAGCAAAGTGTTTGACGAAATACCACAACCAGAAAATTTTTAAAAGACACCAAAACTGTGATGATCCTGGCATAATGGTTTGGGATCATTACAGTGGTATTAGAGCTTAGATTTATTCCAGCTAGTTGGAATTATCACATACATATAGAGAGATGGATAGGATGTGCCTTGATATATCATGTTTGGATATCATTTATCACATCCTTAGTGAGGAAACTAAGGCTATAATAACCTTCCCACAGTATGCAGCCTATAGAAATCCCCATTGGAGCGAAGAGGATATTTTACATGGGATCATCATAGCAGATAGAAAGAAAAAAGAAGCAGCTAGATGGTGGGAAGAACATAGATACCCCACGCCCATTAGGAGCACACAACCTTGCCACTATTGCAAGGGGCCGTGGGAACCAGGTCATATGTGCAAGGGTAAGGATCATAAACACACTATTGAGGCACACTATAACAGTGATGATAATATGTGTGAGGATGGAGCGATATATGTTGATTTGGGAAAGTATAATGATGATAGTGACTCTTGCACAGAGGCTAGTGATAGCGACTCTTGTACAGAGGATTATGCTACTAGCACACTTGAGGAGGATGATGACCCTTGTATAGTGGATAGGCAGCTGGATGGACAGGACGATAGCACCAGTGTATTAGCAGACATGTCACATACCATTGATGACCTTACACCTCAACAGAGTGGTGACACTAGTGAGGAGTCACACATGTTAACACCTAGAGATGATGAGCTTCCTATGATGGGCGTGACACATATGTCATCCTTCCAGACACCCTTGATAGCCACGTCACATGAGGAGGTCAATAGCATGTCATATAGGGTTGATGAGCCTTGGGTGAGGGATGCACACCATAGACATGTAGATCCACTGATCTAGGAGGAGATACAAGGAGTACAGACAGTGGACCTTACACATACAGATCAACGAGAGGAGATTGAGTCATAGTTTTTGGAGACTCCATTAGTTGAGCAGATTGTGGATGTTGACAAGTTGATGGGACACCCACTTCCAGGATCAGCCTACATTGATGAGGATGCACTCTTTAGCAGCCAGGATGACCATAACACGTGTTTCGATACATCTATATGGGATCCAGGCGCAGATGATAGTAGCAGGGTGAGTGCACAGGAGGATACGACTGCTCATACAGGATACATTGTGATTCAGAGGGAGATAACATCTAGTGATGGGATGCAGTGGCATATAGGAGTACCCAGCAACACGATAGACAGTGGGCAGAGAGTGTTTTGGGGGGCTCCAGAGTTGACACTAGAAGGACTGATACTAGCAGTGATGGGTTTGAGATGGCACCTCAGCATGACCGTGATCAGGATTCACACCACTTAGCAACACAATTGAGATTTAGTGAGGCTATGATCATGGAAGCCACTAGACGTATTGATGACATGCATGCAGTGATGGCATATTACTGTTGGAGAGCATCAATGGCACACAATAGTTCAGATGAGGGGATTTCCATAGATGATTTTCATACTCTCAGGGAGAGAGTATCTGTGATGAGGATTGACTACCAACAGTTGTTGACAGACAAGGATTATCTACTGAGGGTTGGTGAGATGTATCATGAGGCTCTGAGGGAGAAGGAGTTGGAGATGGACCGAATCACTCAGGAGTTGGAGAGCACTCGAGGATTCTTGAGAGGCACACATACAACCCTTCAAGAATCCGAGTCTAGATCATATGAGTCTCTTGAGGAGATTTGTCAAAGATCCACTTCATCTGTCTTAGTAGACACTCAGACATATCATTCATTCACATTGCTAGGAGATGTTGATGATCTAGCAGAGGAGCACTAGTCGATGGAGGACACTTCCATTTGTGTTTCAAGAGTTGTTGACCTCCATATAGAGGTTGATCCATCAGTATGCCCATGATATGTGATGCAACATGAGTCTACAGGAGATGACATGAGTATGCCGAAGCATACAGTGATGAGTGATAGCTCATAGAGACATGTCGAGATGTATGGTGGGATTCAAAGGGATGTATTGACTTGCAGGGAGGAGACACACTTAGGGGAGTATGCAGATGTCAATCATTTGCAGCAGCACATAGTTGTGGGGGATCACCTTCACCATTTCAGTAGTTGCATGGGAGATGAGAGATGGAGGCTGGTTGATCAGTAGTCAGAGGGGTTACTTCCGGTTGTACTGGATGGTTGGGATTTGGTGATGACCACAGGAGAGCATCTATCATGGATACCGATGGACAAGATTCTGGTCAAATCCTTGGGATTGACCAAAGCATGTGACGCCTTCCAGTCCTACAGTCAGCTACAGATATGTCTGTTATCCTTTTCTGACACATTTATCATTGACAACAACATGAGGAGGATAGCAGATGAGCACAGAGGGATTCTGACAGTGATCAGTCCCACATAGGAGCAGTTAGACGAGATTGGAAGTGATAAACTTCCAAGTTTTCCATGGGATTCGGGAGTTCATTGGGTGAGCCGGATGTTTCACTACATGATGACCGAAGTTGCGCCCGAGAGCCACACACTCCACCAGGGGTCGGTCTGGAGTGGGCCTGCAGGGATTTTTCCGATAGAGCGAGGTAACTTTTCACTGTTGATCATCATGATCAGATGTGGATATGGGTGGATAGGTACTTCTTCTACAGAGGTGTCTTTGCTGATACAATTTCTGGACAACAGGTCCAATGGTCACAGGTATTTTAGCTGCAGGACCCAAGAGAGGAGGATTCAGGGTGTATGCAGGGGGCAGGCAGTCATGGTCAGAGTAGTGCAGGGCCAATAAGGTGATCTTTGACAGAGGTTAGCATGGGACCCAGGGATTGCAGGATTGAGCATTTCACTGACTGACAGGGGAGACTGGACCATTGCAAGGGAAAGTTATTCTAACTTTCCATTGAGCTCTAGTATTGAGAGGAGCGCATCACTTGTGGATGTCTCACAGAGGTATTGCAACACCTCATTCGTGCATCAACATGAGCAGTTGATGGAGGCTGTGTGGATCTTGGTAGAGACTTGGAGGATGGACTCATTCCAAGATGAGGCCATGTGTCATATGCAGGAGACGCACATAGTTGTTTTATTTCAGGATTATGCTTTCCAGGGGCTAGAAGTTCATGACTTGTTGTGGGACCCAGGGGGCAGAGTGTATGAGTGTTCATATGTGTATGGGTCCTACTCTGTATCCCACAGGTGGACATGGGATCCTGGTATTTTACTTGGAAGGATTTGGGTATTGCTTGAGGACAAGCAATTTTCTAGCAGGGAGGACTGTAATGTCCCCACTTTGGGACACCATCACAGTGCATAGGTTTACGATGACCAGAGTAGCTAGATGGGTGTTATAGTGAGTACATGGGTTATTGAGAGGCATTTTGAGGTCTAGGTGGCATTTCTCATCATATATCATCATTATGAGCCATTCCACACAGGTTGTCTTTAGTTCCGTTGCGTTCCAATGATTTCCATGATTTTGACTATTTTGAGCTATAAGTCAATGAAATTCACTGAAGAGGTCATTTTGGGAACATTACTTCGAGGAACCTCTCAGTGTAATAGCTCATTGGAATCAGGAGGAGAAACACTATAGGATGGGATTTCTAGAAGTGACTTTCAGTGGCCAGGGAAGCCACAAGGAGAGATAAGGAGTTTTTCAGAGGTAAAAAGGTTAATTAATTAATTCAATATTAATAAAACGAAAGTCACTTTGGAGGGACAAGGTGAGCCAAAAGTATAAAGGAAAGGCAAGGGCCTCTTCTCATTCATTCATGTATGTTTATCTTTTGGATTTCTGGCTTCTAGCTAGAGGGACCATCTCTTGGGGGTTTTGAGGGTTTTGACTTAACAAACCCTAGAGGACGATTCGGTGGTGAAATATTCCACCTAGCTTGTCCCAAGCTTGGTCTCAGAGATGAAATACGCTCCCACATCATTCTAGTTCTAGATCTACTCAGTTGCAGGAGGATTCCACATCAGTTACATGTGGAAATAGAGAGAGGGCACACCAATTTAGGGTTTCCAGCAAGACGTGTGCACCATCCATTGAGGGACGATTCATTCTAGCCGAGGAGAAGAGATTTCGGAAATTCCAGGTATTGGGTTTTCCTTGCAGGTGTCTTGGCATCATTCTTGGTTGTTTCTGGAGGCATTTCAATTGAGAGTTTATTTGTATTAAGATTGGGACGATTTCCTAAGAGGAGGGCGCACTATTTCTTGGAGGGTGGCTAGATCCAAGGGTCTAGCAGGTCCATTGATGATTTGAGCACTTGGGTTTCCATTGCAGCATCCTGACCTATCATTCTATCCGATTTGTGGAGCCATTAGAGGTCTATAGGAGAGAGGCTAAATTATTAGGGTTTCAGCCATCCAAGAGGGTGCACCACACATTGGAGGGGATTCATATCCACAAGGTTTGAGAGGGGTCTTGGAGATTCGGGCACTTGGGTTGTTCTTTCCATCACCCGATCTACTGTTTGGCATCTTTCTTGGGGTGATTGGACACATTTGGAAACATGGCCGAATTGTTGAGGAGCTTCAACATTCCAGCAGGATGTGGCATCATCCAATTAAGGTTTTTGCACTTCATACGACCAGATCTACCTTGGCATTGGTCTTCATCTCTTATCCATCCTTTGGAGGCTTATTTTGTATTGTCGGGATATTTTTGTAGCAACTCATACTTCTATCTTGAAGCCATTATTGAGCATTTCAGATGGGCATCTTCATTGTAGCAGGTTCCTCTATTTCATGAATAAAATCATATTTGGCATGTTTTGGCTTGTATATCATATTGCATATGGTTGAGGTATGTTCCATGATTGTATCTTCTTGTTATTTGTTGCAACACACATATAAACACATCAGTAAAACCCTAAATGTAACTATAAGCAAAGTGTTTGATGAAATACCACAACCAGAAAAGTTTTAAAAGACACCAAAACCGTGATGATCCTGGCATAATGGTTTGGGATCATTACAAAAATCCATCAATGTGGCATAAAACCTCTTGTGAGGCAGAAAGTACCAATCTAGATGAGTGGTGTAAATTTCCATCACTATCGCTGGCTATATTTAATGACTTCACGTCTTCCAACAAGCTTTTTGGTTGAGGTAATTGTCTATATTATTACTATGAAGGATGATTATGACGATGGAGATCTTGTGGATAAGACGAGAATGAAGGGTATTGGGAAATGTATTGTGCATCAGGTTCTAGAGCTCTTTGTGACATCCCTCGCAATTGTTGCCTCGCTTGATTGCATGTAGGCTCTTCATGATCACGACAAATTTGTCATAATGGAATTGATGTTAGCTACAAGGCCATTAGAAATCCACAAACCATGTACACTTCATTGTCTTCTTCATATGTTTGATGGTTTCTCCCTTCCGCCGGTACCTATAGTCATGCGATGCCGTAAATTGAAGTATTTCCCATTCCACTACTTTGATCAATTTAGGTTCTACTCTCCACAGTGCAGTGATTTTCATGAGGGACAACAAGGATGGGTGATTTACATTTATCAGTATTTGGAATATCTCTTTCAATTGAAGGTAATTTGCTTGATGATCTTTAGATTATTGTTTTTTTCTTTTTAATTTTCTCTTCACAACATAATTATGTAAACGTACTAAAGGTTGCAAATGTTAAATGTTTTTTACATGTTTTGTTAAGAAAAATATTTAATCTACATAGATTTAAGCATTCTATTTGAAGCCTTGTATATTTCTCGAATATTTCCTAATAACTACAATTATGTCACACACTAAGGGATATATGAGCAGGTCTCTATGATTTCAGGGCAGAATGGTCATTGGTTAGTGTAGTGCATTAATGCACTTTGGAAAGGGTCTACCTAGAACTCAACACCCTCTCTATTTTAAGAACCTCTCTATTTTAAAAGGAACGTTAGCGTAGATCCATACCAGGATGACCGCGAAGATCACCCTAAAAAAAGTATTGTTAAGTAGGGTAGTTCCAGTTTAAGAACTAGACACATCTCATCCCGAAGCTATAATCACACCTTGGGGAAAAGCCCTATTTGATGAATTCCAAGCAACCTTTGTTGTTTTTTTTGTCTTATTTAAAGGCAAACATGCCTATGAGTTTGTGTATACTGGAATGGAGTTGTTATTAGTAATCTTATACCATCAACTATTCAGTGACACGTGCCACTTATGATCTATGTTGGTTGTGTTCAACTAATTTCATTTCCAATCCATGAAGCACCATTTACATTTGGTTATAAATTACATGCCCACTAAAGCATATTGACTCTGTTGTTGCTAATCTCTCAAGCCATAGTGATAACATCCCTGCATATTAAGCATATAGATACTTTTGAGCTATGAGCATGGATATCATTCTATTTTCTCTCTTAGCAGACATCAAAGAAATAATTTCTCTAGAGGATATCCAAGACGAATACATTTGTTTTTTCATAGTAGTAACCTTTGTATGTTTGTTGTTTGTTTCTTATTTTGAGTGTGGTTATGGGAAATAATGGTTTAATGGTTCAATGGAGCAGTGGAAAATAAATAATATGGTCTTTGAATTTCAACTTTTGGCAAGCTTCATGTGTATGTATAATATTACAATGCTTTGATTTATATTTTTTTAAATATTCTGCCTAACTATTGAAGGTACAATTGTATTTTATGGAATCCTGTCATCTCCTCCATATATTCTAATATGGAAAACTATGCCAAACTAACATATTTAATGCACATAATTTTATAACACTATTTAGGAATTAAACGAAAGACTAACGCTCTATGGAGGCTTGTGCTTTTATGTGCCATACAACATGTATAGAAGATATATTTTAGAGTTCTTTACTTTTCCATATGCATGGAATTTAAACTCTCAATTTTAGCATCAAATCATTTTCCCTCGTATTATGTGTACAACATCTGATTATGGGAGTCTACAAGAACATAACAAGATCAATGCACAATTCAATATAATTAATAATGAACCACTTTCAACAATCTGAGCTTAATTCTATTTCTTCAGATTCCATTGATATTTATGATGACCTAAATTTATATAATCGAGCTAAGCCTTAACCCAATTGTAAATTAGGATCATTGTAGTTCCCAACTAATCCCATGATGTGGATACTCTATAATCGAGTTAAGTCTTAACCCAATTGTAAATTAGAATCATTGTAGTTCCCAACTAAGACCATGTTATGGATGTTAAGATGATACAGTCATCATAGTGCCCAACAAAGCCCATGATGTGGATGTCAGGGATGAATATGGTGGGTTCAATTTTATTTTCTTTGTCTTGTCCTTTTTCTAGAAAGAATGTTCACTTTAATAGCCACATGTTGCTGACAAATCTCTCTTGATTTTAGTGGTAATGTGTTATTGAAAACTCTTTTTTACCATGTTGTACTATTTACTTTAGGCCCGGGATGATGTGGATGCCATGGATGAAGATGGTGGGTACAATTCTTTTTCTTTGTCATGTACTCTTTCCAACAAAGTATGTTCACTTTAATGGCCACATGTTTCTACTAGATCTCTCTTCACATTAGTGGCCATGCGTTCTTGACAACTCTTTTTAACCATGTTTTACTGTTTACATTAGGCCCCACAGGATGTGGATGCTAGGGATGAAGATGTTGGGTACAATTTTTTTTCCTTGTCATGTACTCTTTCCAATGAAATATTTTCACTTCATTGGTCACGTGTTGTTGACACATCTCTCTTCACTTTAGTGGCCACGTGTTATTAACCATGTTTTAGTGTTTTGAAAAATGAACAATACTTGTTGCTATGTCATTGTATATTTTATTTTTTATTCAAAAATCTTTTGTACTTCTTATGATGCGATGTAGAGTCACCCTTTGAGATTCAATCCCTTAGGGATTAAATGCTACTTATAATTTTATGGGTGCACCCGCCATATAACTAGAAACTATTGTACATCCAACTTTTGATGAGCTTACATATGAGGTAGATTTTGTTTGACATATATTATAATGTTTGATGGTTACTATTTTTTTTCTCTCTTGACATCTTGTAAAATATTTTTGTAACTTTTCATTTTCAGTTAGCAACTATTTCAGCTTCTCCATATAGGGTTATTACCCTTTTTCCCTTAGACATGTAAACATTGTTTTACCTATTTACTGCCCATTAGAAAACATACAACTATCTCACCTTGTCCGTATTTATGTCCCTTTCTTTGGAAATTGTGGTTATTACAAAAACAAGTATTACAAGTCTCCACTCCTTTTTCTCCACTAATAGGCTACATATGGAACTAAGCACTTCTTGCAACCACAGAGGATTAGGTTCGTCCATAACATCAATTTGCACATAATACTTTATTCCATGTGAGTTATAGCAAGATAACCATAATGTCAAATTACTTTTCGCTCACATATTTATTTATTGGAAGGAATAAAACACTTTCATTCAATCCTGTCATAATAGAAAATACATGAAATACTCCTCTAATGTTTTTACATATCTCTTAGGCAGAGATAACTATCATAGCATTTCATGTGTATAATTTTCACCTTAGAGTTTTCAATAATCTCAGACAAAAACATGTTCTTTTCAAACTTATTCAACCCCTGAGCAAAAATATTTTCATATGACAACCATCTGAAATAACTATTGTTTAGAACATGTACAAACACAAGCTAATATGTGAGAGTGACGAGATTTAGGTCTTCCTATGTAATTAAATCAGGTATGAATCCTCCTAGATATAACTCATTGAATGCTAAAGATCTGGTGCATTATAAATTTATCCAAGGAATCCTTACTTACACAACAATGAAAAATCATTTGGTCATTGCATTTATGAGTAAGGTAGCATCATTGAATAATGCATTAGTCACATATGTTGCATGTTATTAATTGTGTAAAGTGTCTTCAATTTAAAATGTATTGAATTATGATTGCTTGTGTTTGAAACGAGTCCACCTTCATTTGCTACTTGAGAAGAGGGGCTGAATTCTTGGTTTCAAATAAATGCAATTGGAGAAGTTGAGGCCAAGCTCGAACATATTTTCTACCATTCCCTCAACTTGCACCAACCTTGCAGGTCTAGAGCAGGGTATAGCCATACATAGAGAATTGACTACAAATGGATTTCAGTCTTATATGTTTGTGGAGAGTGCTCTTGTAGGCATGTTGAAGTAGGGATTCCTTGTATGTTTAATCACAAGACATTGCATGATTTCTGTTAAAATTGGCAACATCGACAGTCATTCTCCAATGAGAGGCCATGTGGGCCACCCTGAGGCTAGCCAGGGAGATTTGGAGAATCAACCAGTCTTGTGAGGTATTGACAAAAGCTAGGGGGAACATACAACCTCTCTGAGTCAAACCAAAATTCAGGATGAATGAGATGCTATGTGAGTCTAATGCAAAAGTCAGGGGGAACGTACAACCTCTGTGAACACAGACAGTCTAGTGCAAAATTCAGGGGGAATGTACAACCTCTGTGAGCATAGATATACTAGTGCAAAAGTCAGGAGGAACATACAACCTTTGTGAGCCTATTCAAACCTCGTGAGCCATGAGAAAAAGTCAAGGCATCTAGCAAAATTTAGGTTGAATATAAAATTCCTATGAGATAGAAACAAACGATATTTCTAATATTGCAAATGATGTAAATGTATTAATCTAGTGTGTTGGCATGTGTAACATTATCCACCATGAAGAGAATTTTGAATTGCCTTGTAAAGAGTCGAGTTGTAACTAAAGTCTCAAGTCTAGTTCTATTTTAGAACTAAAGTGTAATGTTGAGCTGCAACTGAAGTCTTAAGTCTAGTTCTATTTTAGAACTAAAGTGTAATGTTGAGTCGCAACTGAAGTCTTAAGTCTAGTTCTATTTTAGAACTAAAGTGTAATGTTGAGTTGCAACTGAAGTCTTAAGTCTAGTTGTATTTTAGAACTAAAGTGTAATGTTGAGTTGCAACTGACGTCTTAAGTCTAGTTCTATTTTCAAACTAAAGTGTAATGTTGAGTTGTAACTAAGGCCTCAAGTCTAGTTCTATTTTCGAACTAAAGCATACCAATCTCAAGTCTAGTTCTATTTTCGAACTAAAGTGTAATGTTGAGTTGTAACTGAAGTCTCAAGTCTAGTTCTATTTTCAAACTAAAATATACCAGTCTCAAGTCTAGTTCTAAGTTCGAACTAAAGTATGAAGCTGAGTTATGATTAAAGCATGCAAACATGTTACTATTTCGAGTCTCTCCTCTTCTCCTCTTCAACCTATATAAGCAAAGGTCGACCCCTCTCTTCAACACAGTTTTGAGATGCAGGTTAAGGGTGAATCAATAGAGGCACACATCAGTGATAAAGTGGCAACATACCAAAGCAACATATCAATGTTGTAGATCAACAATAGAGGCAACATATCAGAGGTGTATTTCAGAAAGGTATTTTAGGTCTTTGTCAGGTCAGAGTCATCTTCACAAGCTCTTTAAGAGAAGAACATTCATGGTGGATATTTGTAAGTGATCTTACATTATTAATTCAATAAAGGAATATTGTTTGCTGGGGTTTTTCTCCCTGTACAGGGTTTCCCCAGGGTATATGTGTTGTTGATGTGCATGCTTACTTATCTACATAGTTATTTCTATTCGATTATGATTTGGTATTGTTGAAATGTATTAAGCTGGAATAAAAGTATTGAAGAAAATAAAAGAATCAATCCGCATAAGATATCAAGCTCAAAATTTAACTTGGTATCAAAGCTTAGGGCGTGTCAAACGTGTTGAAGTGCAACAACAGGTACACACAGATCCAAGCTAGCTTGATTAAGTTTCCAGCGTGAGGTCCATGGCATCCTCCATTTCAATCAGGGCTAAGGATAGGCTTGAAGGAGCTGCCAACTTCAATGTGTGGAAGCTCCGAATAACAAATATCTTACAGGAGCATGATCTTGAGCAGTATGTGACCATAGTGGTGGAGGAACCCACAAATAATGCAGGAAGAGTGACCTTAAGGAAGAGTCAAGAAAAGGAAAAGTGAATCATCTTTGATTCAGTCAAAGACAATATAATGCCTGCAATGACTTCGTTAATGACTGCCAAGGACTGTATGGATACCTTGGTGAATCTGTATGAGAAATAGACTCCAAGTCAGAAGAGGACACTTAAGCACAAGATTAAGTATTTGAAGATGGAGAAAGGTGAATTAGTGGCATATTTCCATTCCAGGATAGCCCAGATCAGAGATCATCTTTTGGTCATAGGGGTGACAGTGGACGATGATGATTTAGTGCAGGTCATTTTTTACGGTCTTCCTTCTTCATGGGAGACCTTCTTATCCAGTGTAAGTGGGAGAGAGATTCAACCCACGTTTGAGAGGTTATGGCATGATTTCCTCCAGGAGGTGAGTCACACATCTACCAAGAGCGAGCCAACGAAAGAAGAGCACTCAAATTTAACATCAAGATTCAAGGGAAAGAAGAAAGGAACTTTCCTGAAAGGCTATTAGAGGAAGCCAAACACCAAAGGTACATTCAAAGGCAATAATATTGATACATCTAAGATTAAATTCTTTAGTTGTAATAAGTTGGTTCATTTTGCTAAAGATTGTTGGTTTAGAAAGAAATATCCAAGGAAAGGGAAACATCATGCCTCAATTGCTGAGGATGATGAATCCAAAAGTAATCAGAAAAGTCCTTCCAATGAGAAAGAAAATAGAAAATAATATTACTTGGTTTATGCCTTATCCAATTCAGTTTTCACAGGGCCGAAAAATTGGTTAGTACACAATGGTGCATCAAAGCAGATGACAGGGTACAAGGAGATCCTCTCAGATTTCGAGACAAAATCTTTTGGAGAGAAGGCTAAGCTTGGGGATGACAAATGTTACAAGATAGAGGGAGTAGGCTCTATCTCCTTTAGATTGGAATATGGGGATAGACTTCATATTGATGAAGTATTATATGTTCCAGGGCTCAAGAAGAATATACTATCAGTTGCAACCCTTGAGGACAAGGGATATTGGGTGATATTCAAGGACATGAAGACATTACTATGGGATAAAGGTAGCCACTTAAGTACAACAGAACCCACTGGAATTCGCAGTGGAGGATTGTACGCCGTGTCACTGCTGTCAGTTCAAGCATTGGCTCATGATGCGACTAGCTCCAATGAGTTCTGGCACATAAGACTTGGTCATCTTCATTACAAAGCTCTTCCAGATCTATAGAACATGGTATGTGGCATGCCCTCTATTTCTCTTAGTAAAAATTAAATTTGTAAGGGATGCATGGTAGGTAAAAATATAAAGAAAGCATTTCCTAGTAGTGACAACAAAGCTCGTGGCTTCTTAGATCTGGTTCATTCTGATGTATGTGGTCCCATGTCATCTCCCTCACTCAGTAGTTGTTTGTATTATGTCATTTTTATTGATGATTAATCAAGAAAATGTTGGATATATTTTCTTAAATCTAAAAGTGACACATTTGATAAATTCAAAGAGTATAAAGCCTTTATTGAAAAGCAGATAGGGAAACACATCAGAATCCTTAGAACAGACAATGGAGGAGAGTTTGAATCTCTCCAGTTTGAGGAAATGTGCAAGTCAACAGGAATCAAGAGACAGTTGACTGTGCCATATAACCCTCAGCAAAATGGTGTTGCTAAGAGGAAAAACATGACTATTTGTGAGGCAACGAAAGCAATGATGTTTGACCAAGATCTGCCAAATTATTTATGGGCAAAAACTACCTCCACTGCCATGTATATTTAGAACATGTGTCCACATGATATCTTGAAGGACAAGACTCCTGAAGAGGTCTTCTCAGGGATCAAACCTGAAATAGGGAATCTAAGGATATTTGGGTGTCCTGTTTATATTCATGTCCCTAAGGAAAAGAGGACAAATATGGAACCCTCAGGAAATAAAGGGGTTTTTGTGGGGTACAGTGAGAACTCCAAGGCTTACAGGATTTATGTACCAGGTCAGAGGCAAATAGAGGTAAGAATAGATGCGACTTTCCATGAGGAAGACACATTTAAGAAATCCAGAGAGCTTCAACAGGAATCATAAGCAATCCAACCAGCTTCACCCTCTTCTGAAAATGAAGAGTCAGATGATAAGAGGGAGGAACCTCATGAAGGGCCAAGTAATGAGCCCCTAGAACCTGATGAAGTATTATAAAGAACTCTTGAAGAACCTCCAGCCAAAAGGAAGCCAGGGTGGCTTAAAGAAATAGTGCAGGAAGAAAAAAAGATAGTTGCTCCCAAAGGAAATTTTAGGGAAAGGAACATGCCTCATAGGTTTGGAGGATATGTTGCATTGATGAGAAGCATTAGTGATGTCGAACCTTCTTCATTTGAATAAGAAGATAAATTTCAAGTATGGAAGGATTACATGCTTGAGGAATACATGTCTATTATAAAGAACAATGTTTGGGACATTGTGTCGAGGCCAAAAGACAAATAAGTGGTTTATTCCAAATGGATCTATAAGATCAAACATGCAGCTGATGGAAGTGTGGAAAAGTTCAAAGAAAGATTTGTAGCCAGAGGCTTCAATCAGAAAGAAGGAATTGACTACGAAGAGACTTTTTCTCTTGTAGCCAAGTATACCTCCATTCGAACTATTATTTCTTTAGCTCCCGTTCTTGGTTGGAAACTACATCAGATGGATGTAAAAACAACATTCTTGAATGGAAAGATTGAACATGAGGTATTTGTGGAACAACCAGATGGTTTTTTACTACATAACAAAGGCACTCATGTATGCAAGCTAAGGAAGGCCTTGTATGGTCTTAAGAAGGCTCCTAGAGTTTGGTATGACATGATTGATGGATTTCTTAAAAGCCTGGGATTTCAGAAAAGTGATGTTGATGCAAATCTGTACTTCAAGGTAAGAGGTAACCAACCTGTTATACTAATCTTGTATGTTGATGATCTCTTTCTAATAGGAGATGAAGGGCTAATAGCCTGGTGTAAGAGGGAGCTAACCTTAGAATTTGATACGAAAGACTTAGTCTTGATGCATTACTTCCTAGGATTGGAAGTATGGAAAAGACATGGCGAGATATTTTTGGCACAAGGAAAATACACAGTGGATGTACTAAAGAGGTTTGGTATGATGGATTGAAAATCCATGTCTAATCTGATGGTTACCAACCTGAGGAAGCTGCATGATTCTGATACAAGTTCAGATTTAGTGGATCCCACCATGTATAGGCAATTGATTGGATCATTGATGTACATGATCCACACTAGGCCAGATATATGCTATGCAGTGATTGCGATGAGTCAGTTCATGACTGAACCGAGACAGAGACATTGGGTGGAAACAAATCACATATTGATATATCTCAGAGGGACCATTACTTATGGTCTGAGATATGCATCCAGTGGTGGTTTATTTCTTCATGGGTATGCAAATGATGACTGGGGAGGAAGCCCAATGGATCAAAAGAGTACTTCTGGATACTGCTTATGTTAGGGTCCTAACCTGCACATAGGTAGATCAATATATTTAGAGGTAAATAAAGGTCAATATTAATAAGGTCTTTCAATAAAATAGAATAAGGCAGATGTAAGAAGACCTAATAGAAGCTTCTGCTTCTAGAAGGATCTTCCTCTAGATGCTTCTCTTGATAGACATATTTAGTATAAATAAGGGTTGAGGGTATGAAAACCCTAGCTTGGAGATTATTGTAACATAGCACTGCTCGATTAGAGGTTTCCCCCTCGAAGAGGCCTATGAACATTGCTTTCTGAATCAAAGTGTTATTTTTGTTATTGTTCTTATATCATTTCTGTGTTATTGTGGAGATTATGCTGGATATATTACTGTTATTCTGCCTTTTCTAGCATTTTATTTCTGTTCTGCATATTTATTATATCTGGTATCTTGCAAGTGGTATCAGATCACTTTCCTTGGTAGAAATTGTGGGATTTTTTTTTCAAGGTAGAGACAAATTCCAGTGTATTTAAGCCACAAAGATCTTTCGTTACGCGCATAAACCCGCAGTTGAGGGATTCATACACGCAGGAAATACAAGTGGTTCTTAAGCGCACATATGTTGGCCACCCTTGTAACCCCTGTTGGTACCCCTTCAAGTGGCAGTGCATCAGATAACACCTGTGTACGGATCGACCTAGATTTCATTAATCCCTCTTTAGATAAACCTATCGGTTGCCAGATTGCTATAGTGTCACCAAGAACAACACTCAGGAAGATACTCTCTAGTACCTGGGTAGTCGAGTAGTATGGCTAAGGGTACAGTCTATCCTCCTTAGTTAGTGACCTGAGATATTGGGCCGAGTACTACTGTTGGACCCCAAATGTATATCAGAGAGCTATAGCACAGGGAAAACCCTTGTCTATAGAACCCTTGAATACCTAACCCTTGGGGGACAGAAACATAAACAAATTAAAATAGACCAGATCTATTGCTGCACAACTGTGTTCGGGTTGCCAAGTAAATACACATTTCTTTCTGGTTAAGCATTTGGGGATTTCATCACTGCATTATTCTTCAGACCAGATTATAACTCCGCAAGTNATTTGAGACCTATTCCATTGGATTCATCTCTCCTCCCTTATCACATTCATCCATATCATTTTTCGGAAAAAAAATTGACCCCGCCCACCCCTTTTCAGTTCACCCATCCTCATGGCCCATACTCGTAGCCAAGATCTGGAAACTCGCTTCAACACCTTGCAATCTGGTTTCCTCGAGACCCAAAAAGAAGTGAAACAACTCAGTGCTACTGTTGCCTCCATCGATTCATCCATCAATACAACCATAAATAAAACCATGCAGTCCTCAATGGAGGAAGTCAAACAAGAACTGACCACCCAACTTGAATCTGTCTTTGCAACCCTCTGCACCAAACTGAAGATCCCTACAGATGACCATTTCTTTGAAGCACCTCCAAAGACCGAAGGCGAACATTCCTCCCATTCCCATACCTTTCAGCACCATCACTTTCAACATGACCTACGCCTTCCGTGGGTGGATGTGACCAAATTTGATGGCTCGGACCCCACTGGTTGGGTAACCCAAATGGAACATTACTTCTCTTTATACGGCATCACAGATGACTTGGCCAAACTCCCGTATGGTGTTCTCCATCTAGATCAAGAATGTTGGCAATGGAGAAAAACTTCTCGTCAAGGGTATATTGTTTGGACCCAATTTGTGACATAGATTTATGAACGCTTTGACATGGACACCAAACATTTGGGTTGTTTGACAAAGTTGAAACAATCTAGAACAGTAGAAGACTTCATAGCTTCCTTTGAGTGCTTGGCTTTTCGAACAGAGGGCATGACTGATGCTTTCTTTCGAGAGTGTTTTATCAGTGGCCTCAAGGAGGAGATTCGGGCCCATGTCCTCATGGCTCGACCCTTGACTTGGGTGGAGGCTACTAAAAGAGATAAAGAAGAACAACAGGTTGTATCATCTCAAAACTAAAAACCCTCCTTTATCCGTCGCCCTAAACCCGTCACTCCCACTACTCCCTCCGCCCCATTAAAGATCCAAAAATTGACCAGGGCTAAAATGGATGAACACCAACTCAAAGGCCTTTGTTATAATTGTGATGACAAATATTTCATGGGCCACAAGTGTAAGGAACAAAATCTTTTTATGGCCATCTCTGAGGATATTTAGGAAGAGGATGTTGAAACTCCCCTTGTGTCTGAGTCACCTGAAATCACTAACATAACCCCTCCCTCAGACTCTCCTGAAGTAGAACCCATCATTTCCCTCAATGCTCTCACTGGATTTTCCGTTCCCCAAACCCTCAAGTTAATCGGTTACATCAAGCATCGGAAGGTCATCATTCTGGTTGATAGTGGAAGCACCCATAATTTTATTCATCGCCGCATTGCTCAAGAAACTCATTGCTACATCCATGTTGTCAACCATTTCCAAATCATGATTTCCAATGGTGGTTCCATGAAATGTGGAGGGCGCTGTGAAAATGTGTGTCTCCAAATCGGTGACTACCACCTAAAATCCCATATGCTTTCTATCGACATGGGTGGTTGTGACATTGTGTTGGGTGCAGACTGGCTAAGAACTTTGGGTCCCATTCTCATGAATTTTAAGGCATTAACCATGCAATTCGACCAGGAAGGCCACCAATATAAATTCCAAGGCATCACTGCTGGTTCATCTGAGGTCATTAGTTCCCATCGCATGGAAAAGCTGCTAAAAAAAGGTCATTCTGGTGTCATTGCCCAACTCCATGCCATACAAGCAACATAGACACCCCCGGTGCCGCATGACCTCCAAGCTCTCGTTTCTAAACATCAAATGGTATTTTCTACTCCCCAAGGACTCCCTCCTTCCCATTGTGTTCATGATCATTCCATTCCTCTTGTACCTGGAAGCCTTCCTCCCAATATCCATCCATATCGCCACCCCTTTTCACAAAAAAATGAAATTGAGAAAATGGTCCAGGAACTCCTTAATGCAGGCATTATCCTCCCTAGTACGAGCCCTTACTCTTCTCCTGTAGTCATGGTCCTGAAGAAAGAAGGTTCTTGGAGAATGGGTCTTGACTTCCGTGACCTCAACAAACTGACCATTAAAGACAAATTTCCCATTTATGTCATTGATGACCTCTTGGATGAATTGAGTGGCGCCCAATTCTTTACTAAACTTGATGTGTTTGGAAACATATCTGAGGTGTTTTTCCTCTGAAAAACAACATCAGTGGGCTCAATGGTTACCCCTAGACGAATGGTGGTACAACACTTCCTACCATACAACTACTCTCATGACTCCTTTTGAAGCGGTATATGGACAGAAGCCACCTTCAGTTCTCTCATACTTACCGGGTACCTCGATGGTCTAGGCGGTTGACCAAACACTTACAGTTCGAGAGGATATTCTTCATACCCTTAAAGAGAACTTGGTCATGGCACAGAATAACATGAAGCAACAAGCAGATCAAGGTCGCTCTGAACGTCAATTTACAGAAGGGGATCAGGTGTTTCTGCGACTGCAACCATACAAGAAAACTTCCCTCAAGGCCGAGCATTGTCAGAAGCTAGAACCCAAATTTTGTGGTCCTTATACAGTTCTCAAGCATGTGGGACAAGTTGCATATCAGTTAGCTCTGCCCAGTCAATCGAAGCTACATCCAGTTTTTCATGTTTCATGCTTAAAGAAGGTGATTGGAACTAGGTGCCAAATTCAAACCAACCTTCCTGAGTTAGCTAAAGAAGGATCCATTTTGCTACAGCCAAAAGCAGTTTTGGACCAGCGTGAGCATCGCCAGTGTCAGAGAACCATCAAGGAAGTGCTAGTCCAGTGGAAAGATACGACTCCAACAGATGCCATTTGGGAACCAGCTACCATTCTGCAACAGTTTCCACATCTCAAGCCTTGAGGACAAGGCTGTTTTTAAGGGGACGAACATGTTAGGGTCCTAACCCGCACATATGTAGATCAATATATTCAGATGTAATAAAGGTCAATATTAATAATGAATTTCAATAAAATAGAATAAGGTGGATGTAAGAAGACCTAATAGAAGCTTCCGCTTCTAGAAGGATCTTCCTCTAGATGCTTCTCTTGATAGACATATTTAGTATAAATAAGGGTCGAGGGTATGAAAACCCTAGCTTGGAGATTATTGTAACAGAGTGCTGCTCAATTGGAGGTTGCCCCCTCGAAGAGGCCTGTGAACATTTCTTTCTGAATCAAAGTGCTATTTTTGTTGTTGTTATTATATCATTTATGTGTTATTGTGGAGATTATGCTGGATATATTATTGTTATTCTGCCTTTTCTAGCATTTTATTTCTGTTCTGCATATTTATTATATCTAGTATCTTGCAGCTTCAGTTTAGAATCTTTTATGATCTCTTGGTCAAGTTGGAAGCAGGGATCCATTGCACAGAGTACAACAGAGGCTGAGTACATTGCAACAAGTGATGCTAGCAAGGAAGCAGTATGGCTCAGAAAATTGGTTTTTGGGTTGTTTGGTGACAAGCTCGAGACGATGGTGGTTCACTGTGATAATCAAAGTTGCATAAAATTGACAGAGAACCTGGTTTTTCATGACATGTCAAAACATATTGACATGAGGTACCACTACATCTGAGACTTGGTCCAGAGAAAAATTGTAAAGTTACAATACATAGCCACGAGCGAGCAGGTAGTTGATATCCTGACCAAGCCTCTAACCTCAAGACAGTTTGTGCAGCTGAGAGGCAAGCTTGGTGTGGCTGAGAATGAATCCCTTGCTGAGAGGGAGTGTTAAATTTGGTAGCATCGACAGTCATTCTTTAATGAGAGGCCATATGGGCCACCTTGAGGCTAGCCATGGAGATTTGGAGAATCAACCAGTCTTGTGAGGTATTGATAAAAGCCAAGGGGAACATACAACCTCTGTGAGTCAAACCAAAATTTAGGATGAACGAGATGCTATGTGAGTCTAATGCAAAAGTTAGGGGAAATGTACAACCTCTGTGAACATAGAAAGTCTAGTGCAAAATTCAGGGGGAATGTACAACTTCTGTGAGCATATACAGACTAGTGAAAAATTTAGGGGGAACATACAACCTCTGTGAGCCATGAGAAAAAGTCAAGGCATCTAGCAAAAGTTAGGTTGAATATAAAATTCCTATGAGATAGAAACAAACGATATTCCTAATATTGAAAATGATGTAAATGTATTGATCTAGTGCATTGACACATGTAACATTATCTACCATGAAGAAAATTTTGAATTTCCTTGTAAAGAGTCAAGTTGTAACTAAAGTCTCAAGTCTAGTTCTATTTTAGAAATAAAGTGTAATGTTGAGTTGCAACTGAAGTCTTAAGTCTAGTTATATTTTAGAACTAAAGTGTAATGCTGAGTTGCAACTGAAGTCTTAAGTCTAGTTCTATTTTAGAACTAAAGTGTAATGCTGAGTTGCAACTGAAGTCTTAAGTCTAGTTCTATTTTATAACTAAAGTGTAATGTTGAGTTGCAACTGAAGTCTCAAGTCTAGTTCTATTTTCGAACTAAAGTGTAATGTTGAGTTGTAACTGAGGTCTCAAGTCTAGTTCTATTTTCGAACTAAATCATACCAGTCTCAAGTCTAGTTATATTTTCGAACTAAAGTGTAATGCTGAGTTGTAACTGAGGTCTCAAGTCTAGTTCTATTTTTGAACTAAAGTATACCAGTCTCAAGTCTAGTTCTAAGTTCAAACTAAAGTATGAAGTTGAGTTATGATTAAAACATGCAAACAGGTTACTATTTCGATTCTCTCCTCTTCTCCTCTTCAACCTATATAAGTAGAGGTCGACCCCTCTCTTCAACACAGTTTTGAGATGCAGGTTAAGGGTGAAGCAATAGAGGCACACATCAGTGATAAAGTGGCAGCATACCAAAGAAACATATCAGTGTTGTATATCAACAATAGAGGAAACATATCAGAGGTGTATTTCAGCAAGGTCTTTTAGGTATTTTTCAGGTCAGAGTCATCTTGGCAAGCTCTTTAAGAGCAAAACATTCATGGTGGATATTTGTAAGTGATCTTACATTATTAATGCAATAAAGGAATATTGTTTGCTAGGGTTTTTCTCCCTGTACAGGGTTTCCCCAGGGTATATGTGTTGTTGATGTGCATGCTTACTTATCTACATAGTTATTTCTATTCGATTATGATTTGGTATTGTTGAAGTGTATTAAGCTAGAATCAAAGTATTGAAGAAAACAAAAGAATTAATCCGCATAAAAAATCAAACTCAAAATTTAACTACTTGTGTTTGAAACAAGTCCACCTTCCTTTGGTACTTGAGAAGAAGGGTTGACTTCTTGGTTTCAAATAAATGCAATTGGAGAAGTTGAGGCCAAGATCAAACATATTTTCTACCATTCCCTCAACTTGCACCAACCTTGCAGGTCTAGAGCAGGGTATAGCCATACATAGAGAATTGATTACAAATGGATTTCAGTCTTATATGTTTGTGGAGAGTGCTCTTGTAGGCATGTTGAAGTAGGTCTTCCTTGTATGGTTAATCACAAGAGAGCGCACAGTTTCATCATTAAACCATGTCAACCAAGAACAGTTTTTTGGAAAAACCCTTTCATCTCTTTTCATCATCAAAATGGTTTATTTTTTTGTTTTTTTTAAGCTTAAGAGTTAGGTAACTATAAATGGAAAATGACATCTATGAAATATATGGAATTTAAAAAGGG
>ML787419.1:92620-110774 GCA_009831015.1 Picea engelmannii
GATCGGTCCAATGTCACTATAAGAAAAGGTCGCTCCAGACCTCCCAAAAAACCCCCAAGTTCAGTGGAGGTTGGGCTAGCTGGTTTCATTAAAACTGAGCCTCCCCACCAACTTACGTCCTCCTCTGCTTCTGACCCAATCGACCTCTCTCCTGTGGCCCTTAGAGCACCTTAGCTGTCCACTTTTTTCTCCTAATGCTCCTCCTTTCACTCAATATCCGTGGGTTTGGAAGCCCCTTAAATATAGATTCCCTCAAAAGGTTACTTTCTAAGATTAAGCCCGACGTTGTTTTTCTCCAAGAAACCATGGTTCTGGCTGAGAAAGCAAAGGAAATTTTCTTGCAATGCCTTCCTCAATTGTCCACTATTATTGTTGACTCACTTGGTCACTCTGGTGGCCTTCTCACTGGTTAGAACTCCGATGTGGTAGACTTACAAGCTGTAGGCACGTCAACATGAATTTTATCTTTTGGCAGGGTTAAGCCATCAAATTCCTTCTTTAATATCCTCAACTGCTACGCTCCATACAAAGATCGAGAGCCCTTCTAGAAATCATTATTCGATTCGGGCCTCCTCCATGCAGATAATCTGATTATAGGGGGCGATCTCAACCTTACCCTCTTGTCTAATGAAGTGTGGGGTGAGTATGCTAGGACATATCCACTGGCCGGTGTTTTTGAATCCCTTCTCTTCAGATCTGGTCTTATTGATCTCCAGCCCTCTGTCATCTCTCACACCTGGAAAAATGGAAGATCCGGGACCAATGGTATTTCAAAACGCCTTGACCGCTTTCTCTTAGCCTCCAAACTGGTCGAAGGCCACCATCATTTCAGATCTTGGGTAGATTCCTCACAGATTTCAGACCACCAACCGATATGCTTGCATTTCAGTGGATCTCCTCGATCTTCAACAACTCCTTTCAAGTTCAACAACACTTGGATTACAGATCCCGACTTCAAGCCACTTGTGCATAATACTTGGGCGGACTTACAGGAGAGGACAAAGTCATCCACCATACGTCTACTCTGTGGGAAGCTTAAATTTTTGAAGGAAAAAGTTGTAAACTAGAAACTCATTAAGAAACAGATTTTAAATGCAAACCTGACACTCATAGAAAAACAAATCTCAGCATTGTTTGCCAATAGTCTGCCACATTTATTTGATGCAGAGGAACTAAATTTACTACAGGATCTTACTCAAAAGAAGCACAAAATATTATCATTGGAAGAGGCTTCTTGGAGACTTTGAAGCCGGGCGATCATGATTGATAAAGGAGATAAAAACACTAGTTTTTTCCACAAATATGCAACTCGGAGATGAAGTTACAACACTATCTGGGATTTCCATGATGCAGAAGGGAACCTTTATTCCTTCCGACACTGAGTTACACCAGCTACCCTACAACCATTTTAGAACACAATATAAAGCCTGTGAGACTGAAAATATAGATGTGCAGCTTGAAGTACTGAAGGTTGTTCCAAGATTCTTCAAGGAATCCGACAATGTGGCACTTGGGAAACCTGTCACAGTCTCAGAGCTAAAAGACACTATTGATCAAATGCCCAAAGATACAAGTCCTGGTCCAAACGGATGGACTCAGGAACTTTTTTAGAACTTCTTGGAGCTTATGGGCCTGGATTTGCTTAGAGTGGTGGAAGAGTCTCGCATCACTGGAGTTATCCTAGGAGCTCTTAAATCCATGTTCTTCACTCCTATCCCCAAAGTCAGTAAGCCTAAAACTTTTAATGACTTCAGACCCATAGCTTTATGCAACTTTGTCTACAAAGTCATTTCCAAGGTTATTGCTTCCCGAATCAAAGATATACTAGCCAAATATATTTCCACTGAACAATTTGGTTTCCTGAAGGACATGTTGATCTTTGACGTTGTGGGCATCGCTCAAGAATGCCTCCACTCTGCTAAGCTGAGAAAGATAAATTTGGTCATCTTAAAACTTGATTTAAAAAGGGCATATGACAGTGTCAGCTGGCAATTCCTCCATCTATTATTTGACAAGATTGGACTTGATTGGGATGTCACCAAATGGATTATGGGCCGCATTACCTCGATCAACACGACAATTATTGTGAATGGAACCCCCACAGATTTCCTCAAATTCCATAGGGGTCTTCGTCAAGGATGCCCATTGTATCCCTTGATCTTCCTACTTGTTATAGAAGCACTCAACAAAATGATGATACAAGCAGTGGAAGCAGGAACATTTCAAGGTCTCAAAGTAGTTGTAAGCACTTTTATCTCACACTTTATTTTTTTTGATGATGTCCTCATCATGGGCTCTGAGAAACTTGAACACTGACATACATTTAGAGCTATCCTTTCCAAGTTTTGCGATGCAACTGGGATGTCCATAAATTTCCAAAAGTCTATCTTTATCGCACAGAATATCGGCCCAACACTAAGATGTTTCCTCCTGTTATATTTCAATATAAAAATTGAATCCCTCGACCAAGAATTAAAGTACTTTGGCTTTTCTCTAAAACCAAATAATTATAGAGCCAACGATTGGACGTGGCTTCTCAAGAAAATCAACAAAAGGATAGGGAATTGGACCTTTCGTTGGCTCTCCTTAGGAGGAAGGCTTACCTTGGCATCCTCAGTTTTACAAAGTATTCTCGTTTATTGGATCAGTCTGGCGAAAGCTCTGACATATGTGCTCCACCTCATCCAATTCTTGATCAACAGATTCATTTGGAGAGGAGGCAAGAAAGGAACTGGTATCCACCTTACCAAATGGAAAAATCTAACAAAGCCTAAACACTTAGGAGGATGGGGCATCAAACATATTCTTTGTTTCACACTTTCTCTGGCCGCCAAATCATGTTGGAGAGGTCTCTTTGAATCGAACCTTTGGAGCATTGTTCTCAAGAAGAAATATTTGAAAGGAATTGACATAATCTCCTGGCTATGTAAGGCTGCTCACCCCACCAAAAACACCTCCATTATCTGGAAAAACCTGATGCTTTCTCTTCCATTAATTAAACGATGGCTGGCATGGGAGAATGGGACATGACAGTGCACAATCCTTGGGCACGACCCCTTCATAGGAGGCAGTGACAACTTCCAGCTATCGTTACCACTTCTTCATGCTTTAAACAGTCAAAATGTATACACGTTATCTCAAGCTAAAGTGGCTGACACAACTGAAGCGTGCCATTCGTGGCTGGATTCTGAACAACTAGGATTAAAAGGGATAATTGGAACTGAATGGAAAAGATTCGTCCAAAGCTTGAGAAGTGGCAGAATCCATTTAAACTCATAAATAGACAAGCTCGTGTGGTCATGGAATCGATCAACAGGTAAGGTTACCGCTAGACTTGCATACCAGTCCATTCTTTATACAAACAACTTGACTGAAGAGAAGTGGTGGCATAAAGCAATCTGGACGGTTAAGATCCCAATCAAATTAATTTGTTTCATGTGGCTCTCCTTAGAGGACTACATACTAACATGCCTCAATTACCAGAAAAGAGGAGGCATTGGCCCCTCAACATGCACCCTCTGCTTAAAAGATGAGGAATCTATCACTCATCTCTTTATAAACTGCCAAAGTACACAACTTATTTGGAACAAAGCCCTCACAGTTCTAAGGATTGACTTTGATTGGCAGAATCCCACCATTGAAGAAAACTTAAAATGTTGGTTCTACAAATTTCCAAATTCAAGACACATTCCTTTTCTGATTATGTGGGACATCTGGAAATACAGAAACAAAGTACTGTTTGAGAATTGGAACAGAAATGACCCCTGGATACAAAAAAAAAAACTCTTCAATCCATTAAAGAACAACCATACAAAGAGGAAGATGATAAATTAGAGATGTTTTTGAGCCCTATCTACTTCAGCAATAATCCAATAGGTTTATTTGACATTGCTTCTGCAGAAAATAATTGTGGCATAGGTCTTTATTTAAAATTATGTTCCAGCCATTCTATCAAAGCTCTTTTTGCCGGAGGTACAAGAAACAACATGAAAGCTGAGATGTTGGGACTGTGGGGAATCCTATTAATTACCACACAATGGTCAATTAGAAAACTAATGGTTGCAGGCGACTCTAAGGTCACCATTGACTAGATAAATGACAAATCTAATCTGGATCTAAATTATCTCAGTCATTGGAAGGAAAAGATCAGAACTTTAAAGAAAGGCTATGAGATGAAAAACTTCATGCACATCCACAGACAGTTCAACAAAGAAGCGGACAGGTTGTCCAAAAAGGCCCTCAAGAAACCCTTCGGATGGTTATTTTATGAAGAAATGGAAAAAATGATCTATTGTTAGATCCGACAAAATGCAAATCCTATAAAGAAGTATTATATAGAAACAACATGCAGGCTTCAATATGTCTAAGCCACACAAAGTTGCCAATAAATTTCACAGATAAAATTTGTCATAACTGAAAGAACTTTCCTATTCATGAAAGTCACTTTTATGTAATCTGAAAGTTTCATTTAATTTTAATAAAGAATAACAGTAAAAATGTTTTTTTCACATGAAAAAAAAAAGAAGTAAATAAGTTAAAAAAATAAAAATAAAAAATTCCAATATATACACTCTGAATTCTATTCGGCGTTCCCTTCCCCTACTTTGGGGGTATGCTAGTATTATCATAAATGCCACGGTTCATGCATGATTTTGATGCATCAACATTGTCATTCCGGTCATAAGTATATACTTATTCCATGCCAAGCCAACCGAAAATGTATTTATTATGATGTAATTCTTTCAAGTGTAATTATCTGACATATGTATTCCATTTGGTGGAGTTTCTTCTTGCTAGGGTTTTCACTAGGTGGCTACAAATTTACGTGATGTCAATAGCAGGGAATATAAATTTACGTGATGTCAATAGCAGGGAATATTATTATATGTATATTTATAGCTAGAGATTTCAATATAAAGAGGGTGACGACTTCTCAGTGGTTCGATCTGTGGCCTCGTTTTCAAGATAAGGAGGGTCACGCCATCCCAGTGGTTCGATCTGTGGCCTTGTTGGACCAACTGCATGTTCTTTGGTTTGGGAGGTACTATTATTATAGGACGGTCATTCTATTTAGGAGATACTAGTATTATAAGAAGAGAGGTAAATAACCACACCTCTCTTAAGACCTGGTCACAGTCTCCATAAATCTGAGGCTAGGGTGACGCCTATGCCGTTGAGGACTCTTAATATGCAGATTGTGGTTTGAAATGGGAATCCATACATAGCCTAGCTTGGACTATATTGGACTATAGCTTGTCTTGGAACTTTGATTCATGGCTATGGGCTTGGTCATGGCTCCTCCACACGACATAAGCTTTTCTTCAATTGGAGTGTGGATGAAAATGCAACTTAGAGGTGGTTAGATTAATGTAATGATAATTTCTACTTATTTTGCAATGACTCCTGCACCTAAACAAATTGGCATGGTAATCTAAGTTTGCAGTTTCCTCCTGTAAATTACATACAACAACATTCTCTTGATCATTACATAGTTTCAAGAATATTTATTTATGTTTTTTTAAGGGTAGATCAATGTTATACATGGATTTTATGCTATTCACTAAGTTCAGTGAAACAATTATATTACAGACAAACTAGGTAAAAATAATTATAGAAACTGAGTAGAGACTAACTGTTGTGTAGCTATTTCCCTTCTTTCTTCAACTTCCTTCACATATCCTTTCAAAATTTAGCCTTAGACTCCCAAGAACCAACACACAACAAACTACCTAATTAACAAAGTGTTAGTCATATATTACCTATGTCAACCAAAGTTGTTCGCACCATCTATCTTATAATTAAAATAAAATGACATTGTATAAATCAATTATTTTTTTCAACCAATGTAATTTAAGAAATTTATTATTAAAGGTACATATAATAAAAAATCTAAAATAGATCAAAGTGAAAAACAATGATGCATGATTTGGATGCGACAAAGATGTTATTAGGACACTCACAATATACTAAAGTTATCCTTAGGATTATAAACAAACACTACACATAGACATCCTCCTTAGGATGCTAAATAAAGGCTATGTGTAGACATTAGGATTCTAAGGTTACACTCAAGGAATGCTAAAGGGAGTCCTGGGGAACTAATAGGACTCCAAAGGGAGCCTTAGGATGCTCATAGGGCTCCAAACAGATCCTTCAGGATGATACTAGGACAAAGTGAGGATGCCAATTGGATTATAACTATACCCTTGGGATACTAAGGAGATTCAATTTGGAAACAAATTAGATGAACCATGAAGATTCTAATAGGACACAACTAGGACACTAGATAGACTTTGAGGGTGCTAAGATGATGCAATTAGAATGCTAATTATAAGCTTGAGGATGCTAACAATATTCTAGACAAAACCTAATGACACCAAGAATACACAATTAGGATTCTAAATATAACTTTAGGGATTCTTATAGGATGAAATTAGGATGCTACTTAGACCTCGTGAAGAGGATGCAATTTAAACTCGGTTACCAATGCCAAAGGATGCTAAAATAACCGAGGAGGATGTTAAAATGATGTTAGAGGGACGCACAAAGCATGAAAATGACACACAATAAGATGTATATAGAAAATTGTTGAGATGCAAAACAATGAAAGAAAAAGGACACAGAAAAGGGTGCCTTCCTATTGTGTCCTATTTTCCATCTATAAAATGACAAGAAAAATAACCAAGGGAGGGGATGGAAATTATGATGTAAGTTGGTCCTATTGTAGTAATGTTTACAATGGGCACATGATATGGATTTAAAACAAATTACTATTGTCTAGTTGTGTTATCACTACAACCTCAAAATTAAAATTCCTCATCACCTCATAAATATGTTTAAAAAATTGTGAACCAATTCCAAGAAACCGTAGTTTTTACATGTTCTCTTGAAAGTAAGAGAAATCGTTGTCAAGTGCATTTATTTCAATTTCATTTATTCATTCTTAAGATCTTGTTGAGAAGTTATAACTAGCATAGATTCGTTTTAGCCACCCTTAATATTGTATTGGAACTAAGAAAAAATGATATCCAAGTGCACTAGTTTCCATTTCATTTATTCATTTTTTGAACTTTTCTTGAGATGGTTTTTTTTCAAAGAAAAAATCACAATTTCTATTCAAAAAATAAATTGAAATTATGCTTCTCAATTACATACTACAATTACAAGAGTAATATTACATAAATAATATACATATCAGTTCTATCCCTTTGGAAAATAATCCTTTATCCTACCTTTTTTCCCTTTCTTTTTAACATCATGCTGCCCAAAAGAAGGTCCCATATTGACTAACTGTAAATTAGAATTTCAGGGATCATGATTGAAAGAGGGAATTGGTTCCTTATTGGAATTAGAGGTACTGGATTTATAAATATGATTCATTCCCCCTAGATGGGTTTCATTTATAACTATCACCCTTGAGGAAGAAAGCACAATATTCATGTCTTCAACTCTATTCTCTTTTGGCAGTTTTAGAAAACAAATCTTCTCTTTATATGGAACAATGGATTTTTGATTGACACCATTATGATAGGTATCATCCTTTAGATATTAGTTCTAACATGCTTGCCATATTTTTTATTCATTTTAATGCCCTTTATTCCTTTTTGAGTTGGTGTGTGCACGAGGACAAGAAATATGGAGATGCCTTGTTTGTTGGCAAACATGACACTGAAAAGTGGTATTCTAATAATCTAGAATCTTGCTGTAACACCATATTTCCCCCCATGACTGTAATTATGATAAGAATTCATATAATGTGATTATGAATCTTGTAATTATGTTTGATTAATTGAAAACACCAGACAATTGACTAAGAGGGAAAATCATTGAGTACTAGCCATGATATCACAAGTGGGAATTGATGAAGTGGGATTGCTAAGGTGGATTGATGAGGTAGAATGGAGAAATTTCTATGAATAAATTATGAAGCTCGTCCAACATTCCATCTTATATCTGAAAACAATTAATACATCACTTTCCAACGTACCTAAACTTCCTAGATCCACGTGATCAATTATGGAGGGTTGGATTGGTGGTTGAAGCATTTATAATTGTTGACAGACCTAATGTCTTAAAGAGGAAAGGGTCAACTAAAAAACCTGACAGAAGTGCATCCCTTGGATTTCCCCTTGGAATTCAAATCCCTGACTAGAGGTTGCTTCTGACAAAATCCATAGGAATCCTGAGGATTGGGTGGAAGAAGAGACCAAACGTGGAAAACATCACTTAGATACGCAAGAGGAAAAATGGAGAAGACACATGGAATACATAGAGGAAGAGAAAAGGAGAATGTGAGGAGGATAGTTTGCAACAACAAATGGGGAGACACGAGTAGAGTCAACCCAAGGAGAATGACCTAAGGAAGAGAAGTGAGTAGAAAATTTAAAAATATATGGTGCAATGAATAGATGTGTTCACTCACATAGATCTAAGTAATAGAAGAGATTGGAAAGATATTCTTGAGGAAAATAGAAAGCTTGTCCAAAATATTTATGATTACCCTGGAACATACGAGACCCAAAACCAAACTAGAGCAAAAAAGGATTGTAGCTTGGTATCTACTGGAAAGAAAATGACATTGGTAAAGGGAGGTCGTCGAGGAACTGTGTAGCAAAGAAGCGACTCCCTTGTGTAGAGGAAATCCAGTTGGGAGGGTACCTGATAAACCTATGGAAGTATTGAGATCAGTGGGAAGAGGGAAACTTTTGTTGTTTCCAGTGGAGGACAGAGAGTAACCTTCTTGGATCGTTCTATGTCTAAGAACCAGCTAAATCGACCCCCTTGTGATATCATGGCTTGGCACGGGGGTGACATTTTGTAGGAAGGAACTCTACAACATATCCTATGATTGGGAGGAAATGCATCCTCTCTTAGTCAATTGGTTGTTGACATTCACTAAACAGATAAGTGTTTTCAACTCAATATGTTTGATGTAAATATACTATTGTAAAATTTTCATTTTATGGTTTAAATGGGAAATGTGAATGCATGTAGAAAATATTTGAATTCCTGAGTAAAATGGGTTATCTATGTATATTCTCACTATAAATCAAATGACCCTAATGTAAATAAATAATAAATGTATGGGTGGCATGCATCCCTGAAAATCCCGCAAGTCTTGAGAGGAAAGTTTACATGATATGGACAAAATCTTCACTTGGAAAGTGATAGGAGTTCCTTGGTATCTCGGGAGCCCTGTGTAGGTTAAGGAACCTTAATCCATGTGAAAACTTGCTATCTTAGATGGAAATCTTGCAGGAAATGAAAAACTTCATTCAAGTTCCAAATGAAATGCCTTAGTCGGTTTGAGCATGGATTCACAAGCCCTTGAAGGTCTAGTAGAAACTTAGAAAATTCCTATGAGGAATCTTGAATTGGTTAAGTCTTGATTCAGACTAATATCATGAAGAAATATAGTGTTTTAATCTATAAGGAATCACAACCATCGGATCGAAATAAAAATAAGATCCTAACTGTTTAGGGAGGACATGATCGTCGAAATGACCAAGTACACAGATGTGTTGAGACTCCGGTGGGGAGATCTTTGAGTCAATTATAGTCATTGATCTATCAGAGAATTGTATTGGTGAGTCCTAGATTGTTGATACGAGCCATGGGTATGCCAGAAGGAAGGACGTTGGAGGCCTATATGGAAGGTTGTGAAGGAGTCCGATGGATTTGGGATTCCAAAGATTGTTGATCTATCAAGAGATACCCTGTGGGATCTCAACCATCAGATCTTGTGTGGTTTGATCTGAAGAGATTGGCCTTACAAACTTAAATTCCATGCGGTTGTAACCTACAAGTACACTGTGGCCGACGAATGAAGTGAACGTGGATCGATCGATTTGTCAAAGTGGGTGTGGTTGGAGTGAGTTGGTTGGAATGGTTTGTGATACCAGAGTGGAGGCACCCTGATTAGGAGGGACTTCGAGAACAGAGGTGGACCATATATTGGAGTGTGGGAGAGATTTAATCTCAGTTGTAGATTCCTTGGGGCCCATTTATTAGCATGGAGAATCGACATTGAAGCAAAGAGTGAGTGTTGAGTAAATAGGGGCACCAGCGAAATCAGAGTCGTTGTAACCACAAGTCCAAGGACCGTTGGATCCCTGTGGATGATATATCAAAGTAATGCCATCGAAGAGGATTCGACCTTGATGATTGAGCATTTCGACAAGAATGAGTCTGAATAACCAAAGATCATTGATTTGTTGGTGAGGAGTAATTATGATCGTCCGATTGAGGGCGTTTGGGTCCATGGTCACCTCAGTAAACTATGTGGAGGATTCTCACTGTATGTTGGTAAGGGTTAATACAACAGATGATGTGATAAGAGAAGTCTTCACTTAAGAAATTCATGAAACCGAGTACTTACCTTGAGGAAAACCGAACATCCTACCAGCCTAAGTGATGATTAGAGGGTCGATTGTGTTACAGAGTGATATCAGAGTAGAGTTCAAACTATAGGCTTTCATGGGTCACCAATTCTACTTAAGATTGTTAAAGAACACTTGTTATTTTGCCAAAAATGCATGCTATGATGTTGTTTTATGTAATGGTTAACGATGATTTTCTATTTTAGCACATACGATCCAGATTATTTTGAGAACGAAATGAAGGCATAAATACAATAATGAAATATACATAGATATTGCAATAAACACATAGATACAATAATGCACAATTTTTATTAATGAGAGAATGTAAAAAAATTGTAAAATTACAGAGTGAATGACTCGCTAGAATGGTGGTAGCTTATCTCTGAGAAGAGATGTGATGGATATGCTCATTCACAAGAAGATGATGATGTTTAAAATGAGGCTCTAGAGGCATTTTTAACATAAATAAAATCCAAAACCCTAACCCCGAAAGATGAAGCGCCAAAAGCTTTACGGGCCTCGATGGGGGTAGTTGGTATGTCAACTTCCCAAGGGTGTAACTTTTGCATATGATATACATTTGGGGTGCACAATAGCTCGTTTGAAAGGTGTATCCGAGGAATACACATTTTTTTATCACACTCTAGCTAAATCCTTCAATGTGACTTTGGTGAGCCCAAAAAAAACTGTTTAGGGCCTATTGATGGCCAAAATTGACCATGTTCAACATTATCAGGAGATCACCCGGCCAGGGCCCCAATTAGGCCCTTATACATTTGGGATGGTGATTTTGTATGGGTTTATTGGTCCAATTAACCTTAGCTAAAACTATCCTAAGCTAACTACTAATCTAATCTAAACTAAACTATATGTACAAAGATATATACATGACCTTCTATCTACTAAGGTGTCTTATTAATTTCTTTTACCAACAAATATAAGAAAATAAATTTCCTTCTTGCAACTGCTTGAAGAAGGCAATCCTCTACTTAAATAAGGGCTCAATAAAGCCACGTTGGGGTTTTCTCTTGCATAAGGAGACTTAAAGAAATGAAAATAATTTAACGTAAATGCAAATGCAGATTAATCCTAAAATGCAAGTGAACAAAAAGAAAACCTATCTTAACCAGGAGAAGGATAGACTTACTCCTAATCAAGAGAAAGAGTATCTAATAAGAAGAGGGAATGGTTGTAATTGTAATCGACGTTAATATGGACCTGGAAATCATCAAAATAGTTCAAGGATTCATAGGTTGTTCAAGCAAATACACAATGAAATAATTCTGACAAATAGTTATAAAAAAATCATGTATATACCCAATTACAATCATGTAAAATGAATTCATTATGAGATTTATATTGAACTAACGAAATAGTTCATTTTAATCCAATATAAAGGAAATCAAGAGAAGTTTGAACATGATCAATAAATAGTTATTAATCACTACAAACTATTCTCCATGAAATCATAATCAATCTTGATTCAAATCCTGTGCAACCCTGCAAAGATAGCTTTAAACAAATCATTTACCAACATAAAACAAATGATATCAACAATAGTGCTCATATCAATTGTCAGTACACTAATGAAACACAATTTAAACCAAAATGAAAACAATCATCGAAGAAATAATAATAAGTCTGCAAATCCAATACAACAGTGTCATATAGTTCTCTGATTCTTGAACTCCTTCAAGAAGCAACTTTACAATAGTGAAAATTCATCTCCTCTCAGAGATCAAAACTCTACCTATTCTACAGAAAAGATATCTCTATTACAATGGTGCCATTGAAAGTATCTTCCTACAAAATTTTCCCTCAAGTTTTAGATATGGAACCCCAATTACACAAGAATAATCATAGTTTTATACATTATTTTCCACCTAGGTTGAATCCCTCTTGAGTCGGTCAAAACTTGCTCACGAATCTGCTACAGAATTCAAAACAAAATAAACTACAAAATTTGCAAAATACTAATTATGGATAGAACCTGCCCAAAAAAATGCATCATATCTCCCAAACTATTTAAATTCTTAGCAAATCCTTTTAATATAAGGTAAATGGGCATGTTTTGGAAGTGGTTTTTCATCCGTTTTGGGAAATTCTTCTTTGATCACCCGAAAATCAATCTGTAAAATTGTGTCCCATGAGTTGGTCGTAACAACAAATCTGGGAAATTTTGCCTCCTTCCTGATAATATTTCTCCCAAAATATTAACTTCATGAGGAAACATCCCATGCAAGAAGTAAATCGACCCATTCTAGAAGTGATTTTTCTATTGTTTTGGGAAATTCCACTCTGATCGCTCGAAACTCAACCTGTAAAATTGCTTCTTGTGAGTTGGTCGTAACAACAAATCTGGTCTTCCTCCTTCCTGATAATATTTCTCCCAAACAGTTTAGATTATGGATGAATAATTTTAGTATAAGGTAGTTGAACTTGTTTCAAAAGTGGGTTTTCAACCGTTTAAAGAAATTCCTCATCGATTGTTCAGAACGAAAGTTGGAAGATATTCTCCTGAAACTGATACGAATTTTCCATTTGATGTTGCCCAAGCATTATGCCTTGTAGAGATGAATAATTTTAACTGAATTAATTATTTTGGACATATTTTGGAGACTATAGTTGAACTGCAAATCTGTAATAGACACTTGTAACAAAAAGAAATTAAATTAATAACAAAAATCTATTAAAGATAAACTACAAGATCTCCAAATCTTATTAACCAAAATTAATTAATAAAATCAAATCTAATTGATATCACATATTCTAAATATACTATATTGAACATTATATTTTGATATTTGGGAATATTTTGCAAATTTGAAGAAATTAATTTTATAAGATTTAATAAACACTCAATTGTTGGAAAATTTAAATCAACCAATTAAACCATATTTTAGAATCACATGTTAATTATTGAATGATAAAAATATTCTTCATAATCTTGTTTTAGAACAAAGTGAATGTGAGGATTTCGTATTAAAACTACTTCCAATAATTAACCAAGTTGTTGTGATTTAATAATGTCCAATGAAAACCAACCCAAACACCTAAATGATAAAATGTTTACATGACTATATAAGAAAATCAAACCAAATAAATCATATCAATGGAAAGATATCAAAGAGAGAAAGATAATGAGAACGTCAAAAGGAAAAACAAGATAGAAAAAGCACTAGAAATAGAAAACCAAAAACAAATAAAGGTGACATTACCAAAATTAATAAGGGGATCCATTTACTTTCTTGAAAATAAAGGGGGGTTGTTGTTTACCACAACATTTGGCGACACACGAGGACGAAGCAATTATCTCTGGTTAAGATAATAAGACTAAATTTACTAAAGATCGAAATGAAATCTTGAAAAAATTTCTCACACACTATACCATTCCCAAATATCCCACATAAGACATAATCAAAGTAAAATAATATTTTTAAAGATGAAAGGATTTGAATGCCCAATTCCAAGACAATGAATCCAATGAATCCAAGTATAAGGAATATTCATTAAATTTTAATTACATCTCTACTTTTGGATAGTAAAAATAGCTAGGAGGTCATTAAATATTAGTATGCATCATTGATAAAATTACCTCTCTTATCGGCATTGATTCGTTGCCAACATGCTTGTTCATTACCCCAACAAAGTTGTCTTGATACCATGCATGTATTTACTTGTTGCCAGCGAGCTTGTTCAGTACCTCGACGGGTTTGCACACACTTCCCACACATATGTGTTTTCAAATCTTTTGTTCCCACCGTTTTGATAAACATATTTGGAGAATTTATTTTAGCAATTAGATGAAGAGAGCGGGGTGGTACATGAGGCTTTTACTTAAACGACTAGATGTGACACTTGTTGAATTTGACCTCACTAGTATTCTCTTTATCTACCAAAGTAGAGGTTTTAAATGTGGAGGAGTATGGGAGAGATTCAAAGTAAAGAATCTTGACAATTCCTTCCTTTATAAAGGTAAACTTATAATACTTGAAACATATCTTAATGTTCCCCATGGCTAATGGTTGATGTAAGAGAAGGTGAAAACTTGATAAAGATGACCTTTAGGTAAATTAAATCTTGTTGAAAAGAGAGAGAGAGAGAGAGAGAGAGAGAGAGAGAGTCAAGATTTCCCAATGCAAGTCAACCAATGTTGGGTAGGAAATATTCCCCCATATAAATTCTGGGAAGAACAAAAGTAAAACAAACAAAATTACTTGATAAATAAAAATCCAAGTGAAGAGAGAAAATGAAAATCTTAAGAAAAAGATAAATAAAAATACGAATTTGAAAATAAACTTCAATAAGACAACTTATGAAAGTAAATCTCAACAGAAGAATGAAGATGAGGAAATCATTTTTGTTTGACTTAAGTTGAGATCTTAACAAGTTTTGTCTTGTAAAGTTGAAGTTAATTGGGATTTTATTCAAACCAAGATACAAAATCTAAGCAGTAGAGATGATTAAAATATGAAGTTAAATCAAAATGAATGAAAGCAACATAAAGTTCCAAAGACTCCCTGATTTAGCTTGTTTACAAATTGATTAGTATCATCGTTGCTTTTCCTAACTCACAAACATGTGAAAAGACGAGAGTGAATTCCAAGCAAGAAGGGGTGCTAGATTTCTTGAAAATTCCTGAAGACCTGCAAAAACAGAGATTAAATCAGAAAATACTAAAATAAGAGTGAAACTAAAACATAAAAGAAATAGAACAGGATGAGAATAAGTGTATGAGACTTATCTTGAAGGAATAACCTCTTCTTATGATAAAAACAAAAACATGAAGAAGCTGCAAATTTAATGAAGCTCATAAACGCCTAAGATCATCATTTTATTGAATCTAAAATTAAAGTAAAGAAAACCTAAGATAAACTAGACCTACTCCTTCGCTAACTTTAGGAGGGAAATATGATTAAGTATAGTCATATTTCTAGTGGATCCATGTAAGTTATTTGATACATGTACATATGTACACATCCAAAATCAACAATAGTATTAAAAATAAAAATATTACTAATCTAAAAGAAAAGTTAAATCTA
This sequence comes from Picea engelmannii, assembly GCA_009831015.1. NCBI lineage: Eukaryota > Viridiplantae > Streptophyta > Pinopsida > Pinales > Pinaceae > Picea > Picea engelmannii. The sequence goes on from ML787419.1 coordinate 108,045, forward strand.
TTATGTACATTAATACCTGATCAAACAAAACATAAAACATTATTTACAAGAGAAATCTCCTTCAACCAATTCTTCAACCATATATCTATTGGATCATAAAAATAAACATGGTAGTTTGATATGGATTGGTGAACTTTGGAAAACAGAAAGATAACATGCTAGATTCAAATGATGTTTTTATAAGTTATGAACCCTGTAAAGAGTTGTTAGTATTATGAAATAAACCTACATCACTATTTACAATAAAGGTACAAGACTCAAAGGATTGATTCACAAGAGGTTCATTTTCACAAGTCTCATTGAAGTTAAAAACAGTAAGATCATGTATGTGCGAAAAATGATCATGACAATTCAAAATAACTCAATCACCATAAGAGTCATAAAATGGAATGGTCTCTTGAACATTGAAATCATAAAAATTATTAAAGGTTTGAAAATGAGAATTTGTTGGAATATTTACTAAAATAGAGCTTTTCCCATCTTCAAATGTAGATTGACTTGGAGAATTAAGAATGTGAAGACCAGACATAACCATCACCGAAGGGTGAAGTGCCTCAAAATTTTCAATCCTCAAGTCATCATTATAAACGACTTCACATTTTCCATTAACATTCTCTTCCTTATCATACGATTCACTAGAACTAGAAGACTGAACAAATTCAAAAGCATAGCCATTTTCAGGTTTGTTAAAGATATAGTTATTGATAAATTCCTTTTCCTCGTCTATAATTGGTAATTCATTATCTGTTGGATGTATAATAGCCGCTTTGTTTTCTAAGATAGTATTTATGTACATAGGAATTGTTGACTGTGTAGCAATTAAATTACTTTCATTAAAAAGATCAGGATAAAGGGAAAAATGACTATTTGATGATATGTACCTGAAAGCTTCTCTACCTGAAGATTCTTTCCCATTTTCATCAATGAAAATTTCAGATTCCTCATTATGTATTTGTATGTACATACTTTGTGATTGATCATCAGTTTTAGAATGAGAAAATTCAGAAATTTTTACCTCAGATTGAATAGTGTTTGAATTTTCAATTTTCATTGTTGACTGCTTTTTTTCTTGTTGATTTTCAAATTTATTAGTAGTTGATTCATCAATAGAAGTGAATAAGCTTTAAAACGTTACATTTTTTTGATTCATTGCAATTGCTAGAAATACCAGGAAGAGAAACTAAATGTTTAAGCCATCCGACTAACTCTATTTGAGGAGGTAAGTCTTTAGATTTGAACTGTAGACAAATCAATTTAAATTGAAAGAGAAAATCATTCAAAGACTCACCTTCAAATCTATGAAGTGCTTCAAGTTGATCACAAACCTTCTCATAATTGTAGTCCAGAAAAGCATGAAGGAACATTATTGTGAACTATCCCAACTATCTACAGAAGAAACTAGTAATAAAATACATCAATATTTGGCCCGACCTATCAGTGCAAGAGTAAAAATCCTACATAGAATGCCTTCATCAATATAAGAAAAAGAATAATTTGTAAAATTTTGAATAAATTGCAAAACATGATCATATGCAAACATTTTTATCTTACCATCGAATTTTACCTTCGACAAGTAATTTACTACTTTAGTTGGAGTGTTGCAAGATGTTTTACCAGATATACAACTCCAAACAGGAAGTTTAGGAGCCATTAAAAATAAATGAAATGATTAAAAACAATAACTCAAACAAGAATCAAATTATTATGCACACTTGTCGGTGGCCCTCCTTCTAGCGCCAAAAAATGTTGATGGCCAAAACTGACCATGTTCAACATTATAATGAGATCACTCGGTCAGGTCCCTAATTAGGCACTTATCCGTTTGGGATGGTGATTCCGACTGGGTTTATGGGTCTAGTTACTCTTAGCTAAAACTATCCTAAGCTAACTACTAATCTAATCTAAACTAAACTATATGTACAAAGATATATGCATGACCTTCTATCTGCTAAGGTGTCTTATTACATTCTTTTACCGTTAGATAGAAGAAAAGGAATTTCATTCTTTAGTTGCTTGAAGAAGGAAATCCTCTACTGAAATAAGGGCTTAGCAAAGCCACACTGGGGTTTTCTCCTCCGTAAGGAGACTTAAAGAAATGAAAATAATTTAACCTAAATTCAAATGCAGATTAATCCTAAAATGCAAGTGAACAAAAAGAAAACTTATCTTAACTAGGAGAAGGATAGCCTTACTCCTAATCAAGAGCAAGAGTATCTAATAAGAAGGAAGGATTGTAATTGTAATTAGGGTTAAGATGGACCTTCAAATCATCAAAATAGTTCAATGTTTCATAGGTTGTTCAAGAAAATACACAATGAAATAATTCTGACAAATAGTTATAAAAAACTCATGTATATACCCAATTACAATCATGTAAAATGATTTGTTGTGAGATTTATATTGAACTAAAAAATAGTTCATTTTAATCCAATATAAAGGAAATCAATGGAAGTTTGAAAATGATCAATAAATAGTTATTAATCACTACAAACTAATCTCCATGAAATCATGATCAATCTTGATTCAAATCTTGTGCAGCCCTGCAAAGATAGCTTTAAACAAATCATTTACCAACATAAAACAAATGAGATCAACAATAGTGCTCATATCAATTGTTAGTACACTAACGAAACAAAATTTAAACCAAAATGAAAACAATCATCAAAGAAATAATAATAAGTTTGCAAATCCAATACAACAGTGTAAAGAAATGAAAAATTATTATCATTA
>ML787419.1:117651-137892 GCA_009831015.1 Picea engelmannii
AAAAAAAAAAACTCTTCAATCCATTAAAGAACAACCATACAAAGAGGAAGATGATAAATTAGAGATGTTTTTGAGCCCTATCTACTTCAGCAATAATCCAATAGGTTTATTTGACATTGCTTCTGCAGAAAATAATTGTGGCATAGGTCTTTATTTAAAATTATGTTCCAGCCATTCTATCAAAGCTCTTTTTGCCGGAGGTACAAGAAACAACATGAAAGCTGAGATGTTGGGACTGTGGGGAATCCTATTAATTACCACACAATGGTCAATTAGAAAACTAATGGTTGCAGGCGACTCTAAGGTCACCATTGACTAGATAAATGACAAATCTAATCTGGATCTAAATTATCTCAGTCATTGGAAGGAAAAGATCAGAACTTTAAAGAAAGGCTATGAGATGAAAAACTTCATGCACATCCACAGACAGTTCAACAAAGAAGCGGACAGGTTGTCCAAAAAGGCCCTCAAGAAACCCTTCGGATGGTTATTTTATGAAGAAATGGAAAAAATGATCTATTGTTAGATCCGACAAAATGCAAATCCTATAAAGAAGTATTATATAGAAACAACATGCAGGCTTCAATATGTCTAAGCCACACAAAGTTGCCAATAAATTTCACAGATAAAATTTGTCATAACTGAAAGAACTTTCCTATTCATGAAAGTCACTTTTATGTAATCTGAAAGTTTCATTTAATTTTAATAAAGAATAACAGTAAAAATGTTTTTTTCACATGAAAAAAAAAAGAAGTAAATAAGTTAAAAAAATAAAAATAAAAAATTCCAATATATACACTCTGAATTCTATTCGGCGTTCCCTTCCCCTACTTTGGGGGTATGCTAGTATTATCATAAATGCCACGGTTCATGCATGATTTTGATGCATCAACATTGTCATTCCGGTCATAAGTATATACTTATTCCATGCCAAGCCAACCGAAAATGTATTTATTATGATGTAATTCTTTCAAGTGTAATTATCTGACATATGTATTCCATTTGGTGGAGTTTCTTCTTGCTAGGGTTTTCACTAGGTGGCTACAAATTTACGTGATGTCAATAGCAGGGAATATAAATTTACGTGATGTCAATAGCAGGGAATATTATTATATGTATATTTATAGCTAGAGATTTCAATATAAAGAGGGTGACGACTTCTCAGTGGTTCGATCTGTGGCCTCGTTTTCAAGATAAGGAGGGTCACGCCATCCCAGTGGTTCGATCTGTGGCCTTGTTGGACCAACTGCATGTTCTTTGGTTTGGGAGGTACTATTATTATAGGACGGTCATTCTATTTAGGAGATACTAGTATTATAAGAAGAGAGGTAAATAACCACACCTCTCTTAAGACCTGGTCACAGTCTCCATAAATCTGAGGCTAGGGTGACGCCTATGCCGTTGAGGACTCTTAATATGCAGATTGTGGTTTGAAATGGGAATCCATACATAGCCTAGCTTGGACTATATTGGACTATAGCTTGTCTTGGAACTTTGATTCATGGCTATGGGCTTGGTCATGGCTCCTCCACACGACATAAGCTTTTCTTCAATTGGAGTGTGGATGAAAATGCAACTTAGAGGTGGTTAGATTAATGTAATGATAATTTCTACTTATTTTGCAATGACTCCTGCACCTAAACAAATTGGCATGGTAATCTAAGTTTGCAGTTTCCTCCTGTAAATTACATACAACAACATTCTCTTGATCATTACATAGTTTCAAGAATATTTATTTATGTTTTTTTAAGGGTAGATCAATGTTATACATGGATTTTATGCTATTCACTAAGTTCAGTGAAACAATTATATTACAGACAAACTAGGTAAAAATAATTATAGAAACTGAGTAGAGACTAACTGTTGTGTAGCTATTTCCCTTCTTTCTTCAACTTCCTTCACATATCCTTTCAAAATTTAGCCTTAGACTCCCAAGAACCAACACACAACAAACTACCTAATTAACAAAGTGTTAGTCATATATTACCTATGTCAACCAAAGTTGTTCGCACCATCTATCTTATAATTAAAATAAAATGACATTGTATAAATCAATTATTTTTTTCAACCAATGTAATTTAAGAAATTTATTATTAAAGGTACATATAATAAAAAATCTAAAATAGATCAAAGTGAAAAACAATGATGCATGATTTGGATGCGACAAAGATGTTATTAGGACACTCACAATATACTAAAGTTATCCTTAGGATTATAAACAAACACTACACATAGACATCCTCCTTAGGATGCTAAATAAAGGCTATGTGTAGACATTAGGATTCTAAGGTTACACTCAAGGAATGCTAAAGGGAGTCCTGGGGAACTAATAGGACTCCAAAGGGAGCCTTAGGATGCTCATAGGGCTCCAAACAGATCCTTCAGGATGATACTAGGACAAAGTGAGGATGCCAATTGGATTATAACTATACCCTTGGGATACTAAGGAGATTCAATTTGGAAACAAATTAGATGAACCATGAAGATTCTAATAGGACACAACTAGGACACTAGATAGACTTTGAGGGTGCTAAGATGATGCAATTAGAATGCTAATTATAAGCTTGAGGATGCTAACAATATTCTAGACAAAACCTAATGACACCAAGAATACACAATTAGGATTCTAAATATAACTTTAGGGATTCTTATAGGATGAAATTAGGATGCTACTTAGACCTCGTGAAGAGGATGCAATTTAAACTCGGTTACCAATGCCAAAGGATGCTAAAATAACCGAGGAGGATGTTAAAATGATGTTAGAGGGACGCACAAAGCATGAAAATGACACACAATAAGATGTATATAGAAAATTGTTGAGATGCAAAACAATGAAAGAAAAAGGACACAGAAAAGGGTGCCTTCCTATTGTGTCCTATTTTCCATCTATAAAATGACAAGAAAAATAACCAAGGGAGGGGATGGAAATTATGATGTAAGTTGGTCCTATTGTAGTAATGTTTACAATGGGCACATGATATGGATTTAAAACAAATTACTATTGTCTAGTTGTGTTATCACTACAACCTCAAAATTAAAATTCCTCATCACCTCATAAATATGTTTAAAAAATTGTGAACCAATTCCAAGAAACCGTAGTTTTTACATGTTCTCTTGAAAGTAAGAGAAATCGTTGTCAAGTGCATTTATTTCAATTTCATTTATTCATTCTTAAGATCTTGTTGAGAAGTTATAACTAGCATAGATTCGTTTTAGCCACCCTTAATATTGTATTGGAACTAAGAAAAAATGATATCCAAGTGCACTAGTTTCCATTTCATTTATTCATTTTTTGAACTTTTCTTGAGATGGTTTTTTTTCAAAGAAAAAATCACAATTTCTATTCAAAAAATAAATTGAAATTATGCTTCTCAATTACATACTACAATTACAAGAGTAATATTACATAAATAATATACATATCAGTTCTATCCCTTTGGAAAATAATCCTTTATCCTACCTTTTTTCCCTTTCTTTTTAACATCATGCTGCCCAAAAGAAGGTCCCATATTGACTAACTGTAAATTAGAATTTCAGGGATCATGATTGAAAGAGGGAATTGGTTCCTTATTGGAATTAGAGGTACTGGATTTATAAATATGATTCATTCCCCCTAGATGGGTTTCATTTATAACTATCACCCTTGAGGAAGAAAGCACAATATTCATGTCTTCAACTCTATTCTCTTTTGGCAGTTTTAGAAAACAAATCTTCTCTTTATATGGAACAATGGATTTTTGATTGACACCATTATGATAGGTATCATCCTTTAGATATTAGTTCTAACATGCTTGCCATATTTTTTATTCATTTTAATGCCCTTTATTCCTTTTTGAGTTGGTGTGTGCACGAGGACAAGAAATATGGAGATGCCTTGTTTGTTGGCAAACATGACACTGAAAAGTGGTATTCTAATAATCTAGAATCTTGCTGTAACACCATATTTCCCCCCATGACTGTAATTATGATAAGAATTCATATAATGTGATTATGAATCTTGTAATTATGTTTGATTAATTGAAAACACCAGACAATTGACTAAGAGGGAAAATCATTGAGTACTAGCCATGATATCACAAGTGGGAATTGATGAAGTGGGATTGCTAAGGTGGATTGATGAGGTAGAATGGAGAAATTTCTATGAATAAATTATGAAGCTCGTCCAACATTCCATCTTATATCTGAAAACAATTAATACATCACTTTCCAACGTACCTAAACTTCCTAGATCCACGTGATCAATTATGGAGGGTTGGATTGGTGGTTGAAGCATTTATAATTGTTGACAGACCTAATGTCTTAAAGAGGAAAGGGTCAACTAAAAAACCTGACAGAAGTGCATCCCTTGGATTTCCCCTTGGAATTCAAATCCCTGACTAGAGGTTGCTTCTGACAAAATCCATAGGAATCCTGAGGATTGGGTGGAAGAAGAGACCAAACGTGGAAAACATCACTTAGATACGCAAGAGGAAAAATGGAGAAGACACATGGAATACATAGAGGAAGAGAAAAGGAGAATGTGAGGAGGATAGTTTGCAACAACAAATGGGGAGACACGAGTAGAGTCAACCCAAGGAGAATGACCTAAGGAAGAGAAGTGAGTAGAAAATTTAAAAATATATGGTGCAATGAATAGATGTGTTCACTCACATAGATCTAAGTAATAGAAGAGATTGGAAAGATATTCTTGAGGAAAATAGAAAGCTTGTCCAAAATATTTATGATTACCCTGGAACATACGAGACCCAAAACCAAACTAGAGCAAAAAAGGATTGTAGCTTGGTATCTACTGGAAAGAAAATGACATTGGTAAAGGGAGGTCGTCGAGGAACTGTGTAGCAAAGAAGCGACTCCCTTGTGTAGAGGAAATCCAGTTGGGAGGGTACCTGATAAACCTATGGAAGTATTGAGATCAGTGGGAAGAGGGAAACTTTTGTTGTTTCCAGTGGAGGACAGAGAGTAACCTTCTTGGATCGTTCTATGTCTAAGAACCAGCTAAATCGACCCCCTTGTGATATCATGGCTTGGCACGGGGGTGACATTTTGTAGGAAGGAACTCTACAACATATCCTATGATTGGGAGGAAATGCATCCTCTCTTAGTCAATTGGTTGTTGACATTCACTAAACAGATAAGTGTTTTCAACTCAATATGTTTGATGTAAATATACTATTGTAAAATTTTCATTTTATGGTTTAAATGGGAAATGTGAATGCATGTAGAAAATATTTGAATTCCTGAGTAAAATGGGTTATCTATGTATATTCTCACTATAAATCAAATGACCCTAATGTAAATAAATAATAAATGTATGGGTGGCATGCATCCCTGAAAATCCCGCAAGTCTTGAGAGGAAAGTTTACATGATATGGACAAAATCTTCACTTGGAAAGTGATAGGAGTTCCTTGGTATCTCGGGAGCCCTGTGTAGGTTAAGGAACCTTAATCCATGTGAAAACTTGCTATCTTAGATGGAAATCTTGCAGGAAATGAAAAACTTCATTCAAGTTCCAAATGAAATGCCTTAGTCGGTTTGAGCATGGATTCACAAGCCCTTGAAGGTCTAGTAGAAACTTAGAAAATTCCTATGAGGAATCTTGAATTGGTTAAGTCTTGATTCAGACTAATATCATGAAGAAATATAGTGTTTTAATCTATAAGGAATCACAACCATCGGATCGAAATAAAAATAAGATCCTAACTGTTTAGGGAGGACATGATCGTCGAAATGACCAAGTACACAGATGTGTTGAGACTCCGGTGGGGAGATCTTTGAGTCAATTATAGTCATTGATCTATCAGAGAATTGTATTGGTGAGTCCTAGATTGTTGATACGAGCCATGGGTATGCCAGAAGGAAGGACGTTGGAGGCCTATATGGAAGGTTGTGAAGGAGTCCGATGGATTTGGGATTCCAAAGATTGTTGATCTATCAAGAGATACCCTGTGGGATCTCAACCATCAGATCTTGTGTGGTTTGATCTGAAGAGATTGGCCTTACAAACTTAAATTCCATGCGGTTGTAACCTACAAGTACACTGTGGCCGACGAATGAAGTGAACGTGGATCGATCGATTTGTCAAAGTGGGTGTGGTTGGAGTGAGTTGGTTGGAATGGTTTGTGATACCAGAGTGGAGGCACCCTGATTAGGAGGGACTTCGAGAACAGAGGTGGACCATATATTGGAGTGTGGGAGAGATTTAATCTCAGTTGTAGATTCCTTGGGGCCCATTTATTAGCATGGAGAATCGACATTGAAGCAAAGAGTGAGTGTTGAGTAAATAGGGGCACCAGCGAAATCAGAGTCGTTGTAACCACAAGTCCAAGGACCGTTGGATCCCTGTGGATGATATATCAAAGTAATGCCATCGAAGAGGATTCGACCTTGATGATTGAGCATTTCGACAAGAATGAGTCTGAATAACCAAAGATCATTGATTTGTTGGTGAGGAGTAATTATGATCGTCCGATTGAGGGCGTTTGGGTCCATGGTCACCTCAGTAAACTATGTGGAGGATTCTCACTGTATGTTGGTAAGGGTTAATACAACAGATGATGTGATAAGAGAAGTCTTCACTTAAGAAATTCATGAAACCGAGTACTTACCTTGAGGAAAACCGAACATCCTACCAGCCTAAGTGATGATTAGAGGGTCGATTGTGTTACAGAGTGATATCAGAGTAGAGTTCAAACTATAGGCTTTCATGGGTCACCAATTCTACTTAAGATTGTTAAAGAACACTTGTTATTTTGCCAAAAATGCATGCTATGATGTTGTTTTATGTAATGGTTAACGATGATTTTCTATTTTAGCACATACGATCCAGATTATTTTGAGAACGAAATGAAGGCATAAATACAATAATGAAATATACATAGATATTGCAATAAACACATAGATACAATAATGCACAATTTTTATTAATGAGAGAATGTAAAAAAATTGTAAAATTACAGAGTGAATGACTCGCTAGAATGGTGGTAGCTTATCTCTGAGAAGAGATGTGATGGATATGCTCATTCACAAGAAGATGATGATGTTTAAAATGAGGCTCTAGAGGCATTTTTAACATAAATAAAATCCAAAACCCTAACCCCGAAAGATGAAGCGCCAAAAGCTTTACGGGCCTCGATGGGGGTAGTTGGTATGTCAACTTCCCAAGGGTGTAACTTTTGCATATGATATACATTTGGGGTGCACAATAGCTCGTTTGAAAGGTGTATCCGAGGAATACACATTTTTTTATCACACTCTAGCTAAATCCTTCAATGTGACTTTGGTGAGCCCAAAAAAAACTGTTTAGGGCCTATTGATGGCCAAAATTGACCATGTTCAACATTATCAGGAGATCACCCGGCCAGGGCCCCAATTAGGCCCTTATACATTTGGGATGGTGATTTTGTATGGGTTTATTGGTCCAATTAACCTTAGCTAAAACTATCCTAAGCTAACTACTAATCTAATCTAAACTAAACTATATGTACAAAGATATATACATGACCTTCTATCTACTAAGGTGTCTTATTAATTTCTTTTACCAACAAATATAAGAAAATAAATTTCCTTCTTGCAACTGCTTGAAGAAGGCAATCCTCTACTTAAATAAGGGCTCAATAAAGCCACGTTGGGGTTTTCTCTTGCATAAGGAGACTTAAAGAAATGAAAATAATTTAACGTAAATGCAAATGCAGATTAATCCTAAAATGCAAGTGAACAAAAAGAAAACCTATCTTAACCAGGAGAAGGATAGACTTACTCCTAATCAAGAGAAAGAGTATCTAATAAGAAGAGGGAATGGTTGTAATTGTAATCGACGTTAATATGGACCTGGAAATCATCAAAATAGTTCAAGGATTCATAGGTTGTTCAAGCAAATACACAATGAAATAATTCTGACAAATAGTTATAAAAAAATCATGTATATACCCAATTACAATCATGTAAAATGAATTCATTATGAGATTTATATTGAACTAACGAAATAGTTCATTTTAATCCAATATAAAGGAAATCAAGAGAAGTTTGAACATGATCAATAAATAGTTATTAATCACTACAAACTATTCTCCATGAAATCATAATCAATCTTGATTCAAATCCTGTGCAACCCTGCAAAGATAGCTTTAAACAAATCATTTACCAACATAAAACAAATGATATCAACAATAGTGCTCATATCAATTGTCAGTACACTAATGAAACACAATTTAAACCAAAATGAAAACAATCATCGAAGAAATAATAATAAGTCTGCAAATCCAATACAACAGTGTCATATAGTTCTCTGATTCTTGAACTCCTTCAAGAAGCAACTTTACAATAGTGAAAATTCATCTCCTCTCAGAGATCAAAACTCTACCTATTCTACAGAAAAGATATCTCTATTACAATGGTGCCATTGAAAGTATCTTCCTACAAAATTTTCCCTCAAGTTTTAGATATGGAACCCCAATTACACAAGAATAATCATAGTTTTATACATTATTTTCCACCTAGGTTGAATCCCTCTTGAGTCGGTCAAAACTTGCTCACGAATCTGCTACAGAATTCAAAACAAAATAAACTACAAAATTTGCAAAATACTAATTATGGATAGAACCTGCCCAAAAAAATGCATCATATCTCCCAAACTATTTAAATTCTTAGCAAATCCTTTTAATATAAGGTAAATGGGCATGTTTTGGAAGTGGTTTTTCATCCGTTTTGGGAAATTCTTCTTTGATCACCCGAAAATCAATCTGTAAAATTGTGTCCCATGAGTTGGTCGTAACAACAAATCTGGGAAATTTTGCCTCCTTCCTGATAATATTTCTCCCAAAATATTAACTTCATGAGGAAACATCCCATGCAAGAAGTAAATCGACCCATTCTAGAAGTGATTTTTCTATTGTTTTGGGAAATTCCACTCTGATCGCTCGAAACTCAACCTGTAAAATTGCTTCTTGTGAGTTGGTCGTAACAACAAATCTGGTCTTCCTCCTTCCTGATAATATTTCTCCCAAACAGTTTAGATTATGGATGAATAATTTTAGTATAAGGTAGTTGAACTTGTTTCAAAAGTGGGTTTTCAACCGTTTAAAGAAATTCCTCATCGATTGTTCAGAACGAAAGTTGGAAGATATTCTCCTGAAACTGATACGAATTTTCCATTTGATGTTGCCCAAGCATTATGCCTTGTAGAGATGAATAATTTTAACTGAATTAATTATTTTGGACATATTTTGGAGACTATAGTTGAACTGCAAATCTGTAATAGACACTTGTAACAAAAAGAAATTAAATTAATAACAAAAATCTATTAAAGATAAACTACAAGATCTCCAAATCTTATTAACCAAAATTAATTAATAAAATCAAATCTAATTGATATCACATATTCTAAATATACTATATTGAACATTATATTTTGATATTTGGGAATATTTTGCAAATTTGAAGAAATTAATTTTATAAGATTTAATAAACACTCAATTGTTGGAAAATTTAAATCAACCAATTAAACCATATTTTAGAATCACATGTTAATTATTGAATGATAAAAATATTCTTCATAATCTTGTTTTAGAACAAAGTGAATGTGAGGATTTCGTATTAAAACTACTTCCAATAATTAACCAAGTTGTTGTGATTTAATAATGTCCAATGAAAACCAACCCAAACACCTAAATGATAAAATGTTTACATGACTATATAAGAAAATCAAACCAAATAAATCATATCAATGGAAAGATATCAAAGAGAGAAAGATAATGAGAACGTCAAAAGGAAAAACAAGATAGAAAAAGCACTAGAAATAGAAAACCAAAAACAAATAAAGGTGACATTACCAAAATTAATAAGGGGATCCATTTACTTTCTTGAAAATAAAGGGGGGTTGTTGTTTACCACAACATTTGGCGACACACGAGGACGAAGCAATTATCTCTGGTTAAGATAATAAGACTAAATTTACTAAAGATCGAAATGAAATCTTGAAAAAATTTCTCACACACTATACCATTCCCAAATATCCCACATAAGACATAATCAAAGTAAAATAATATTTTTAAAGATGAAAGGATTTGAATGCCCAATTCCAAGACAATGAATCCAATGAATCCAAGTATAAGGAATATTCATTAAATTTTAATTACATCTCTACTTTTGGATAGTAAAAATAGCTAGGAGGTCATTAAATATTAGTATGCATCATTGATAAAATTACCTCTCTTATCGGCATTGATTCGTTGCCAACATGCTTGTTCATTACCCCAACAAAGTTGTCTTGATACCATGCATGTATTTACTTGTTGCCAGCGAGCTTGTTCAGTACCTCGACGGGTTTGCACACACTTCCCACACATATGTGTTTTCAAATCTTTTGTTCCCACCGTTTTGATAAACATATTTGGAGAATTTATTTTAGCAATTAGATGAAGAGAGCGGGGTGGTACATGAGGCTTTTACTTAAACGACTAGATGTGACACTTGTTGAATTTGACCTCACTAGTATTCTCTTTATCTACCAAAGTAGAGGTTTTAAATGTGGAGGAGTATGGGAGAGATTCAAAGTAAAGAATCTTGACAATTCCTTCCTTTATAAAGGTAAACTTATAATACTTGAAACATATCTTAATGTTCCCCATGGCTAATGGTTGATGTAAGAGAAGGTGAAAACTTGATAAAGATGACCTTTAGGTAAATTAAATCTTGTTGAAAAGAGAGAGAGAGAGAGAGAGAGAGAGAGAGAGAGTCAAGATTTCCCAATGCAAGTCAACCAATGTTGGGTAGGAAATATTCCCCCATATAAATTCTGGGAAGAACAAAAGTAAAACAAACAAAATTACTTGATAAATAAAAATCCAAGTGAAGAGAGAAAATGAAAATCTTAAGAAAAAGATAAATAAAAATACGAATTTGAAAATAAACTTCAATAAGACAACTTATGAAAGTAAATCTCAACAGAAGAATGAAGATGAGGAAATCATTTTTGTTTGACTTAAGTTGAGATCTTAACAAGTTTTGTCTTGTAAAGTTGAAGTTAATTGGGATTTTATTCAAACCAAGATACAAAATCTAAGCAGTAGAGATGATTAAAATATGAAGTTAAATCAAAATGAATGAAAGCAACATAAAGTTCCAAAGACTCCCTGATTTAGCTTGTTTACAAATTGATTAGTATCATCGTTGCTTTTCCTAACTCACAAACATGTGAAAAGACGAGAGTGAATTCCAAGCAAGAAGGGGTGCTAGATTTCTTGAAAATTCCTGAAGACCTGCAAAAACAGAGATTAAATCAGAAAATACTAAAATAAGAGTGAAACTAAAACATAAAAGAAATAGAACAGGATGAGAATAAGTGTATGAGACTTATCTTGAAGGAATAACCTCTTCTTATGATAAAAACAAAAACATGAAGAAGCTGCAAATTTAATGAAGCTCATAAACGCCTAAGATCATCATTTTATTGAATCTAAAATTAAAGTAAAGAAAACCTAAGATAAACTAGACCTACTCCTTCGCTAACTTTAGGAGGGAAATATGATTAAGTATAGTCATATTTCTAGTGGATCCATGTAAGTTATTTGATACATGTACATATGTACACATCCAAAATCAACAATAGTATTAAAAATAAAAATATTACTAATCTAAAAGAAAAGTTAAATCTATTATGTACATTAATACCTGATCAAACAAAACATAAAACATTATTTACAAGAGAAATCTCCTTCAACCAATTCTTCAACCATATATCTATTGGATCATAAAAATAAACATGGTAGTTTGATATGGATTGGTGAACTTTGGAAAACAGAAAGATAACATGCTAGATTCAAATGATGTTTTTATAAGTTATGAACCCTGTAAAGAGTTGTTAGTATTATGAAATAAACCTACATCACTATTTACAATAAAGGTACAAGACTCAAAGGATTGATTCACAAGAGGTTCATTTTCACAAGTCTCATTGAAGTTAAAAACAGTAAGATCATGTATGTGCGAAAAATGATCATGACAATTCAAAATAACTCAATCACCATAAGAGTCATAAAATGGAATGGTCTCTTGAACATTGAAATCATAAAAATTATTAAAGGTTTGAAAATGAGAATTTGTTGGAATATTTACTAAAATAGAGCTTTTCCCATCTTCAAATGTAGATTGACTTGGAGAATTAAGAATGTGAAGACCAGACATAACCATCACCGAAGGGTGAAGTGCCTCAAAATTTTCAATCCTCAAGTCATCATTATAAACGACTTCACATTTTCCATTAACATTCTCTTCCTTATCATACGATTCACTAGAACTAGAAGACTGAACAAATTCAAAAGCATAGCCATTTTCAGGTTTGTTAAAGATATAGTTATTGATAAATTCCTTTTCCTCGTCTATAATTGGTAATTCATTATCTGTTGGATGTATAATAGCCGCTTTGTTTTCTAAGATAGTATTTATGTACATAGGAATTGTTGACTGTGTAGCAATTAAATTACTTTCATTAAAAAGATCAGGATAAAGGGAAAAATGACTATTTGATGATATGTACCTGAAAGCTTCTCTACCTGAAGATTCTTTCCCATTTTCATCAATGAAAATTTCAGATTCCTCATTATGTATTTGTATGTACATACTTTGTGATTGATCATCAGTTTTAGAATGAGAAAATTCAGAAATTTTTACCTCAGATTGAATAGTGTTTGAATTTTCAATTTTCATTGTTGACTGCTTTTTTTCTTGTTGATTTTCAAATTTATTAGTAGTTGATTCATCAATAGAAGTGAATAAGCTTTAAAACGTTACATTTTTTTGATTCATTGCAATTGCTAGAAATACCAGGAAGAGAAACTAAATGTTTAAGCCATCCGACTAACTCTATTTGAGGAGGTAAGTCTTTAGATTTGAACTGTAGACAAATCAATTTAAATTGAAAGAGAAAATCATTCAAAGACTCACCTTCAAATCTATGAAGTGCTTCAAGTTGATCACAAACCTTCTCATAATTGTAGTCCAGAAAAGCATGAAGGAACATTATTGTGAACTATCCCAACTATCTACAGAAGAAACTAGTAATAAAATACATCAATATTTGGCCCGACCTATCAGTGCAAGAGTAAAAATCCTACATAGAATGCCTTCATCAATATAAGAAAAAGAATAATTTGTAAAATTTTGAATAAATTGCAAAACATGATCATATGCAAACATTTTTATCTTACCATCGAATTTTACCTTCGACAAGTAATTTACTACTTTAGTTGGAGTGTTGCAAGATGTTTTACCAGATATACAACTCCAAACAGGAAGTTTAGGAGCCATTAAAAATAAATGAAATGATTAAAAACAATAACTCAAACAAGAATCAAATTATTATGCACACTTGTCGGTGGCCCTCCTTCTAGCGCCAAAAAATGTTGATGGCCAAAACTGACCATGTTCAACATTATAATGAGATCACTCGGTCAGGTCCCTAATTAGGCACTTATCCGTTTGGGATGGTGATTCCGACTGGGTTTATGGGTCTAGTTACTCTTAGCTAAAACTATCCTAAGCTAACTACTAATCTAATCTAAACTAAACTATATGTACAAAGATATATGCATGACCTTCTATCTGCTAAGGTGTCTTATTACATTCTTTTACCGTTAGATAGAAGAAAAGGAATTTCATTCTTTAGTTGCTTGAAGAAGGAAATCCTCTACTGAAATAAGGGCTTAGCAAAGCCACACTGGGGTTTTCTCCTCCGTAAGGAGACTTAAAGAAATGAAAATAATTTAACCTAAATTCAAATGCAGATTAATCCTAAAATGCAAGTGAACAAAAAGAAAACTTATCTTAACTAGGAGAAGGATAGCCTTACTCCTAATCAAGAGCAAGAGTATCTAATAAGAAGGAAGGATTGTAATTGTAATTAGGGTTAAGATGGACCTTCAAATCATCAAAATAGTTCAATGTTTCATAGGTTGTTCAAGAAAATACACAATGAAATAATTCTGACAAATAGTTATAAAAAACTCATGTATATACCCAATTACAATCATGTAAAATGATTTGTTGTGAGATTTATATTGAACTAAAAAATAGTTCATTTTAATCCAATATAAAGGAAATCAATGGAAGTTTGAAAATGATCAATAAATAGTTATTAATCACTACAAACTAATCTCCATGAAATCATGATCAATCTTGATTCAAATCTTGTGCAGCCCTGCAAAGATAGCTTTAAACAAATCATTTACCAACATAAAACAAATGAGATCAACAATAGTGCTCATATCAATTGTTAGTACACTAACGAAACAAAATTTAAACCAAAATGAAAACAATCATCAAAGAAATAATAATAAGTTTGCAAATCCAATACAACAGTGTAAAGAAATGAAAAATTATTATCATTAGCTCTAAAAGTTGTCATACAGTCCTCTGAGTCCTGAACTCCTTCAAGAAACAACTTTACAATGGTGCAAATTCCTCTCCTCTCAGAGATCAAAACTCTACCTATTCTACAAAAAGATCTCATTATTACAATAGTGCCATTGAAAGTATCTTCCTGCATAATTTTCCCTCTCAAGTTTCAGATATGGAACCTGAATTACACAAGAATAATCAAAGTTTTATACATTATTTTCAACCTAGTTTGAATCCCTCTCGAGTCGGTCAAAACTTGCTCATGAATCTGCTACAAAATTCAGAACATAATCAACTACAAAATCTGCAAAATGCTAATTCTAGACAGAACCCGCCTAGAAAACGAATCATATGTCCTAAATGATTTAACTTCTTAGCAAATCCATTTAGGATAAGGTAAATGAGCATATTTCTGAAGTGGGTGTTCATCGCCCGTAAATCAATCTGCAAAATTGTGTCATGTGAGTTGGTCGTAACAACAAATATGGGAAATTTCACCTCCTTCCTGATAATATTTCTCCCAAAATATTAAATTTATAAGTAAACGGACCGTGAAGAAGAAAAACAACCCATTCTTCAAGTGGGTTTTTGAAAGATTTGGGAAATTCCCCTCTGATCGCCCGAAACTCGACTTGCAAAATTTCTTCATGGGAGTTGATTGTAACAAAAAATATGGTTTTTCTCCTTCTCGATAATATTTCTCCCAAATGGTTGAGATTCTGGGTGAATCCTTTTAAGATAAGATAATCAACTATGTTTCAGAAGTGGGTTTTCAACCGTTTGAATAAATTCCTCATCGATTGTTCAAAATGAAAGTTGGAAGATAGCCTCCTAAAACTGATACAAATTTTCCATTTAATGTTGCCCAAGCATTACACCTTGTAGATATGAATAATTTTAACTGAATGAGTTATTTTGGGCATATTTTGGAGACTATAGTTGAACTACAGATCTGTAATAGTCACTTGTAACAAAAAGAATTTAAATTAATAACAAAATCTATTAAAGATAAACTACAAGATCTCCAAATCTTATTAACCAAAATCAAATCTAATTGATATCACATATTCTAAATATACTACATTGGACATTATATTTTGAGATTTGGGAATATTTTAGAATCACATGTTAATTATTGAATGAAAAAAATATTCTTCATAATCTTGTTTTAGAACAAAGTGAATGTGAGGAATTCATATTAAAACTACTTCCAATAATTAACCAAGTTGTTGTGATTTAATAACGTTCAATGAAAACCAATCCAATCACCTAAATGATAAAATATTTACATGACTATATAAGAAAATCAAACTAAATAAATCATATCAATGGAAAGATATCGAAGAGAGGAAGATCATGAGAATGTCAAAAGGACAAACAAGATATAAAAAGCACTAGAAATAGAAAACCAAAAACAAATAAAGGCAAAATTACCAAAATTATTAAGGGGATCCTTTAATTTCTTGAAAATAAAGGGGGGTTGTCGTTTACCACAATAGGGCCTCAAAACGACCTCGAAAGTTTGGGACTTGAAAAGTTGTAGAAAAACTGTGAAGGTGGAAACCCATGTTTTGAGATAGTGGAATAGGTGGGTGACCACTGATTTCCACTTGGATCAATCTCACCCCGCCCCCTTAAGAAGCAATGGTCCCCATTGCGTGAAGTCCCGAGGGAAGTTTTTGTTGAATCTGAACATTGGTGAGTTGCTTTCCTTGCTGAAGAAGTTGTCCTGCTTAGCTTGTTGAAGGATGTTATGAACCTGTTGTTGGAGGGGTTCGATTTGTTTAACCAATTTGGCTGCATGATCTACTGGAGTGTGGGAGGACTCTGTCAGTGAAGATGAAACATGAAGAACATGAAGGGAATTACCATAATTTGGTTTGACTAGGCAGCATGGAGGCACCCCTGTAGGTGTAGTAGGAATATCTTGGTTGTCTTCTACAATCTTGTTGATTTGCTTCTTTTGGATAGAAGGGTCTTGAGATGAGGCTGAAGTGATTGCAATTTCCTTCTCTTCTGACCAGGTTGTGAAGAGGCTAATATTTGGAGTATGAGAGATTACTTTGAAACACTGTGTTTTTGGTACAATAGTCAGAACTACCTACGGTATCATGTAGGGATGATCCCCCAGAGTAACAATGACGCTACAGGGTCGAGACTCATAAACAACATGACACCTGCAAATATATGGCTGGTCTAACAGAACATCATAGACTTCCAATGGGGTAACATCACACAGTACCTCATCCTTGAAGGGCTTGATGTCATATGACAGGTGGCACTGTTGGCTGACATGAAGATCTCGTCCCTGGTGAAGCCATCCGATGTTATATGGATGTGAGTGTGGTGTTGTCAGAAAATCCAACTGCTTGACGACCTATGCTGAGATGAGGTTCTTCTGGCTTCCGCTATCAACAATAAAATGTAGCGGGGTCCCCTTCACTCACATATGTGAATGGGATATGCGGTTCCCCTCCTTAGGATCCTCTGGTTCTTTTGGTTGGATTTTTTTGGTCGTGACAATAGCAGTGGGCTCTACATCAATGATCTATCTCCTTTTATTATTGTCTGAATCAAAGTCCGAGTCGGGGTTTGGCTCTATTTCTTTTAGCTCGACCACCAATGATTGTTTTGAGCGACATTGTTCAGTGTTGTGACAAGGAATTTTGTGGAAATTGCACCACTTCCCAATGTCCTTCTTCCTCTTCCCGTTTCCGGTCTTTTCCTAGGGCTTGGACTTGTTGTCTTGAGATTGGTTTTTCTGTGGATTAGGGCTTCCTTTACCATACTTAGGTTTTCGCGGATTTGCAGACCAAAATTCCTGCTTGTTCTACTGCTTAAATTTCTGCTCGATTCTGACATGATATCTATAAGAGGATCCTAGTGATGATATGTCCAGAAAATCCATTTCTGTTTGGATGTACCTATGTAGAGCCCTGCGGTATTTCAGAACCATATATCTCGCATAGTATTTGCTACCCATCTTGGTGTGTAAGGTATGGAAGGTATTTGTGAAATCCAACAATACTTGGTCCCACTTTCGATGCAGCGTGGTCCATCTCATGTACTGGTCATCATAGTTTCCCACAGGGTAATATTTCTCCTTGACTGCATCCATTAAAAAATAACTTGTACTTTGAATGGGGTAGCGTCTCCAAAGAGACTACTTGACGAAGAGGCGTCAATTATTTTCGACAATTGTTGAAGGATTTGGTAAAAATTCTCCAACATCTTGTTCCTCTGTTGCGCGAGGGGTTCCATGAGAAACAACTTGATGGGATCTTCTGCTCCTTTGTCTCTCTTCTCTTCCACCATGGGAGGTCATTTGGGTTGGCGAGAGAAGTTGTCCTCAAGGGAAACTAGCTCGAGACCCAACTCTCTATACATGGACCACGTCGGGGACATGCACAAGAAACGAAAACGAGTAGCCTTCTATGATACCACTGATCCGGATTATTTTGAGAATGAAATTAAGGAAGAAATATAGCAATGAAATATACAAAGATATTGCAATAAACACAAAGATACAGTAATGCACAATTTTTATTAATGAGAGAATGTATAGAAACTGTAAAATTCCAGAGTGAAGGACTCGCTAGAATGGTGGCAGCTTATCTCTAAGAAGAGATGTGATGGCTACACTCATTCAAAATAATATGAGGATGTTTAAAATGAGGCTCTAGAGGCCTTTTTAACATAAATAAAATCCAAAACCCTAACCTCAGAAGATGAAACACCAAAAGGTTTGTGGGCCTCGATGGGGTTAGTTGGTACGTCAACTTCCCAAGGGCATAAATTTTGCATACAATCTTTGTTTGGGGTACACAATAGATCGTTTGAAAGGTGTATATGAGGACTACAAATTTTTTCATCACACTCTGGCTAAATCCTATGGTGTGACTATGGCGGGCCCAAAAAAAAAAAATTAGATCCTCAAAACGACCCCGAAAGTTTGAGACTCAAAAAGTTGTAGAAAACCTGCCAAGGTGGAAACCCCTGTTTTGAGCTAGTGGAGTAGGTGGGTGGGCACCAATTTCTTCCTAGATAAACATAGGACTGTGGAAGTTACTATTTTCATAATTCTGAAGGAATTAAAAGAGTTCTTCTAAGAAGAGGCACGAGGATGCCAAAAAAAATTGATCTAGTGGAAGTGTTTCCACGGAGTCATCCAACATGGATATTTCTTTTGAGGAGTTATTCAGCAATGAAATTGGATTGGGTGTCCCTAAAATTAAAAGGAGGATACATTTACATATTTCTTTGACTGAATAATTCAAGTAATCTAGGTCGCCTACCTTCGGCAGAGAAATCAAGATGGGAGAAGAAGTCGAGGCTTGGCTGCTAGGGTTGAAGAAATATTTTTGGGTACATGATTACTCGAAAATACAGAAGAGAAGATTTACATATTCAATCTGAATGGAGGAGGCTCTATTTGGTGGGAATATGTCAAGGAATTCAAAGGAATGAAGGAAAGTAAACTTCATTGGAAACAATTTGAGAAGTACTTCAAAAAGGCATACCTATCGAAGAAGTATTATGATGACAAAATCAAGAAATTCCATGAGCATACATTTGGAAAACTTACCATGGATGCATATGCTAAGAGATTTTTGGAGATGTTGAGGTATCTTCCTTACATCAACGATGAGAAATCAAGGATACAACATTTTTTCAGTGGATTTCCACAGTTCTATCAGGACATAATTGAATTTGATAATCCCAATACACTGGAGGACACTATAAGGAAGGCTAAGTGTTTCTATGACCAATATAAACATAAGCAGGATCCTTCTAAAGATTGGAAAATAAAGGATACGAGTGGATTCTAGAATAATGGATTTAAATCATTCCCCTATAAGAATTCGAAGAAGGGTTCACAATTGGGTCAAACAATCAGAGGTGTGCATCAACAAAAATTTCCATCTCAGAGTAGAAATAGGCCAATAGAGCAAGTAAGAGAAAGAGCAAAGGAACCAAAGAAAGGACCTCTATAATGTTGGGGTTGTGGAGAACTAGATCTGTTGAGGGTTTTCCTCATAGGAAACAAGACAATAAGCAAGTTTATCATGTGTAGGAAGTTTCTACTGTCAATGATGTGGCCAGAAGCATGCCCAAGATATATGCAGCTGTGAAAAATCGACAAGCAGACCACCAAGATTTAGTAGTGGATATGGAAGGTATAATTTACAACCAACCTGTTTCTATTTTAATTGACCCTAGATCTAACCTTATTTATGTTTCACATCAAGTTATTAAAGAATGTGCCTTAGAGAGGAAGAAGCATGCAAATGCATGGTTAGTTCAATTAGCCATAGGAACCAAGAGAAAAGTGACAGAAATGATAGAGGCCCACCCATTTGAGATGATTGGACTACATACACAAGAAACCCTAAATATCCTACCTTTGGAATAATATGATGTTTTTTTAGGTATGGATTGGTTATCAGCTCACAAGGAAAAATTGAAATATTATGAGAAAAAATTGGAATGCGAGGATGAAGAAGGAAATACAAGAGTTTTGCAAGGCATTCATAAGCCAGTTTCAATTAGGAAAATATCAACATTTCATCTTAAGAAATTCAGTAGGAAAGGAAGCCCCTTGTATGCAATACAAGTGCTTAATGTTGATACTCAGAGGGGGGTGGATCAGTATCAAGTACAATTTAAAACCTTTTTAAACTTATACTTAAACCATTAAACTATATTCAATGAGCAATGAACAATAGTATAATATTTACACCAATACACCACAATACACCATGCACAATATATGAGAAATAATCAATAGTTATTGTTCAAGGGAAGTAATGACTTCCAAAGGTAGCTACAACTTCCAAATGTAAAGGGAG
>ML787419.1:150657-164986 GCA_009831015.1 Picea engelmannii
GTGTGTGTGTGTGTGTGTGTGTGTGTGTGTGTGTGTGTGTGTGTGTGTGTGTGTGTGTGTGTGTGTGCGCGCGCGCGCGCACATTATCTTATACTTTGTAGCATTATGTATATAAGTAATAATAAACTTCAAAATGCATAGAAATCATTCAACAATGCATAGAAAAATGCAATCACCAATTCTTTACATTCAGTTTCATAATCCTTAAAATATTTCAATGTTACATATTGACAACAACATTTGCCAACATACAGTTCAATATGCTCAATACATACTAAGATAATATGAATTTCTATCCCACAATGAATTAGCCTCTGTTAGTCATTCAATGGACCTCTACTATCCTTTGTGGAAGTTTTACAATATTCTCAATGGGGCACTAAGAATTTGTTAATCAAGGTAACAATATCCTTTTCAATATAACAAAATTTCCTCAAATTAAAAAAACTAATATATATATATATATATATATATATATATATATATATATATATATATATAACAACTAAAACAACTCTCTTTTTGCTCACCATGACCCTATCTACTATGTTGGTCATTCATCTTGAAATATTCAATAACAAAAGTTCTACAACAAACTTAATAATGATCAACCAAGAACACACTTAAGTCAACGATTTTATGCATACAAAAACCTCTTTCAATTCACTTTCTCAATCCCTGCAACCACAACAATTATTATTTTATTTTCTCATATTGGAGGAGGATTACCCTTAATTCAATGTTTAGATTATAAGTATTATAGTTCAGAAATCTCAAGTTTCAACAACGCAAAGTAATTAACCTACTAGTTGGGAATCAAGACAAACTCTCTAAAACTCAAATAGAGACAATCAAGTCAAACAAAAGATATCTTAAATATAGTTTATATAAGGGTACTAACACTCTAAACCATGTTCCATTGTTCCCTCATGAAGAAAAAGAAAACAAAAAGAAATTTTCAAGAAATTATCCTCGAAAAAATTGAATCTGCACCTACAAGACGCCTCTGCGGGTTTCTCAATGGAAACTAGCGGTTAGATGGATGTAACCACATGTTTTCTGTGAGTAACTAGTAGTCAAATGTGTTTATATCCTCTGCAGTGTGTGATCACTTCTATATGTACGACAATCTACTTTCCAAAAAAAAATATTAAGAAATCATTCATGGTGGGATTTTCTACGGGGGTTAGGCTGGTACTAAAGATTATTCTAAGGGTTTTAATTAAAAAATTTTAATATTTAAAATATGTTAATTCCCTTGGATATTTTTAAAAATTTCAAACTCCAAATACCAATTCCTAATTTTCCAAAGAAATGCAAATACCTCTACAAATTTCAAACTGACATACCTATTTACATAAAACTATAAAAGATCCTCCTGTGATGCTACTTCAGTTCCAATCTTTCTCCAAGTATAATATCCAATTATTCTTTGTCAAATATATACTTTTCTTACCGTTTGACCACCCTACCATCTCCCAAATGGGTATTACTCTTCCCTAGGAATTCCCAAACTGTAATGGGTTGTATGAGAAGAGTAAAAAAGCTAGCATTTAGAATGTGTGGCTCCTCCAAAGTGTTGAGGTCCCCACCTCCATGCTACTATCAAAATATTGAGAGAAAACTCAACGCCAGCTAACCAAGGAAAAAATTAAGCATTACGACACCCATTTAACATTAGGGTGCAAAAGGGTGATCTCTCAAGCCTAATATTCATTTCTTATATAGTCTTTGAGGCTTGTGTCATTTGTCCATTACATGCAAAATACTAATTATTTTAATTACTAAATGCACATTATTCTCCCACCCATGCATCACTCCATGAACAAGTAATTATTTTTTTTAAATGCAAAATAGAGATTATTCATCATATTCCAACCTCTTCTCCTATTACTATTCTTAGAGGTTCCCTAGATCCATTTTCCTTTTCCTCATTGAGGTAGTGCACATGAAATTTCCAATTTCTATTTAAATAAAATCACTTTCTTTTCATTTAACTGGCCCCTTTCTATATATTTTTCCATTTCCAATTATAAAATAAATTATATTTCCCTTTTTACCAATCATGTGCATAAGTATATATGATTGATCAACCCACTCATGCAATTCATTCAATTTTCCATGATAAAATAAAATGCATATGCCAAAGGATAGATTTATCCCAAAGTATTCATATACCAAAATCAAATTCAATACCAAGGGTGAAGACCAGTTGCCTCAAATCCTTCAAGTATTCAGTACCAAGGGCTAGACATAACCTCTACAACTCTTCAAGTACCTTGCACAAAGAGCTAGGCACAACCTCTACAACTCTTCAAATGCATGATACCAAGGGTGTCATGCCTTTACATGCCCTTCAAGTACTACCTACCGATATGTACCAAGGGTGCCATGTTCCCACATGCCCTTCGAGTACCATTTTTAAATGATGGGGGACTGTGTCATGGTTGGAATTTAACTAACCCAAATCATTCATCACTAATGAGAGACTAATGGTCACTAAGGAATAAGGATTCACAC
Organism: Picea engelmannii; assembly: GCA_009831015.1. Classification (NCBI taxonomy): domain Eukaryota; kingdom Viridiplantae; phylum Streptophyta; class Pinopsida; order Pinales; family Pinaceae; genus Picea; species Picea engelmannii. Next base: position 153,178 of record ML787419.1, read on the forward strand.
CTTATTATGCACCCCTTAGAAAGACCTCATAAATAACCAAATCCATGGCTTACCCTTATGATAACATGTAATCTCCAAGAAAAAACATTAAAACACATGTTTTTAAACACATTACACAATAAGGAGGATAGTTGGTAGGAATATGAAACATATATATCCTTTATTTTATGGTACTTATCATGTCACATCTCATGATACAACCCTTTTCCCATGTGTAATCTTATTTGGAAAATATTTCCCTATTGTTGCACACATTTAAAAACAACATATCAAATAACAATATCCAATGAGAATGAATAAACAATAAGAAATGTCATACATGTGTCAATCATACATAACATGACCCCATCCTGGGTGATGTGCCACCAAATGGAGAGACCTTGAATTCGATCTTGTAGATGATACAACCCTTTTTGTGGACTAAATCCTACATTACTTGTAAAAATAATATGGTGAATATGAAACATATTGATTTATGCATATTGACATTTATGAATGATTGAGTTTTTGAGTTCATGTGATGTGATTTAGTTTAATTATGATTTTTGATGAATTTGTGCATTCTTGAGGTTATGGGATAGTGATTGGTACACGCAAGTTAAAAGGATGATATTCATCAAAATATACATGAGTGAAGAGGGGGATCATCCCCCATCTCTAACCTCGAAGGGATCCAAGCATTCAAAGAACTCAAGTCACTCAATCAACCAGATCGTTGTTCAGTTTGTTGATTGACGAAATTTGAATGCGGGGAATTAGAAACAAGGATCCCTGATTCTAGGGATCCTAGGGACAAGTCTATCAGGGATCCTAGGGACAAGTCCCCTTCAATTAAGGATTGATTGAAGGGATAGTTGTGTTAACCAGATCGTTGTTCAGTTTGTTGATTGACGAAATTTGAATGCGGGGAATTAGAAACAAGGATCCCTGATTCTAGGGATCCTAGGGACAAGTTCCCTTCAGTTAAGGATTGATTGAAGGGATAGTTGTGTTTTTTTGTGTAAGTATAGCTAGGATGAAAATAGGAAGAAGGATAGTTTTTCTTTGGCATAATACTTTCATAAGTGTGATAGTGCATTCAAATTATAGAAGACACTCTATTGTCATGAAGTTAACTATTTGAATGAGAAAACTATATTTTTAGATTTTGAGCACTTAGTGATTTCTCTAAGGGTTCTTATAGATACCTTGAGTATGTACCACTCAAAGGAATGCAAGTTAACCTCTTTGTTGTTATATTCTCGTTTTTGCAATAGTTTACAATTTTTGTAGTATTTTCACACAATTTATTACAATAGTTTTGTTTGTTTCATGTTGTTTCATTTCAATCCATTTCAATTATGAAATTTCACTTCCTATCTATTGCATTTTTATCTCTTTAATTTATGGTGTTCAATATATTAGTTAATATCATTGAATCTAAAATAATCATTAGTTGACATTATTAAGATTGAATGATCTTATGCATGCCATCTTCCTCCTAATAAGGAACATGGATAATCACTTCCCTCATCCCCTATTTTTGACTTTGGATGTATGAGTGGAGGTAAATATCCTAATTGAGCGAAGAGACATATATAAGGGACTAAGACTAAGCATCTTTTCTTTGTTGGATTTAATTCTTCATTATTTGGTTTCAACACGACTTCATTTCCTAGTTTTTAGATAGTGTAGATAGGTAGCTTTGAATAGGTTTGTGTATATAACCTAAGGTACATTATGATGAAGAGGATAGTAACATCACATTATTCAAATAAATTTGAAGCAAAAGAGCGAATTATATACACCCCTTCTTCAGGAAACTTCATCTTGAAGTTATAAAATAAATAAAGAAATTGATAACACATCCTAGTCGCATCCTACCAAGTAGTTTAACTTGGAATATAACCATCCCATGAAATTTTGCTTGGTTAACCAAATGACATCAAAGTTGTTGATTTCATTGGTCCAATATGTGGATCGGTTCAGCCTTCAAGGCCCCCTCATCTAACATTTATAAATGACTCAAACCAATAACATGAGAAGGATCTAGAATATAATGATGCAAATCAGACACATAAAAAACATTGTGCATATGATCTATATATGATGGTAAAGCAGAATGATATGCAACCAATCCTAATATTTTGGTGATCTTAAATGGACCCACATACTATGGTGACAACTTGTCTCCCTTTTCAAATTTAATTGAACTCTTTTGTTGTCTAACTTGCATATACAATTTGTCTCCTTTATAACTTCTATCTATTCTATGTGCATCCACATAGGTTTTCTATCTATTTTTGGATTCTTTCAATATTTCTTGGATGATTTTCATTTTCTCTTCCATTTTTTGAGTCATTTTAGATCCAATTAGAACTTTGTCTTCAAGTCTATCCCAACTAAGAGGAATTCTATAGGGCCTGCCATACAAAAACTCAAAAGGTGCCATATTTATCAAACTTAGATAACTATTATTATAGGTAAATTCCATAAGAGGTAAATACTCTTCCTAGTGATTTTGTTGGTCCATTACATACATACGTAATATACCCTCTAACACTTGATTTTCTTTTTTTGTTTTCCCATTTATTTCAATATGATATGCCACACAAAAAGTTAAGTTTCATTCTCAAGGATTTTTTAATCTAGTCCAAAACCTTCATGTAAATATTGAACCTCTATCTGAAATTTTCTTTCTCGGAATTCCATGCAAGCTCACTATCTCATTTATAAAAACTTGTGCTATTTTTGGTTCATGATAGTTATTATTTATTGCAATCAAGTGCACACTATTTTTCAAAGTATCCACTACTACTAAGATTGAATCATGTCTCCTTGATGCCATAAGCAATCCCACTATGAAGTCCAGAGAAATAACTTTCCATTTCGATTTGTGTGGCTAAAATAATTATGTTGGATGCCAATTCTCAACCTTTACTTGCTAACATTCAAGACATCTAGCCACATAATATACTATGTCCTTCTTCATTCCACTCCAAAACAATAGTGGTTTTAGATTTGCATACATATTTTTCACTATATGATGAGCCATATATATTTTCACGCGAGTTCCATGAGTATCAACTTATGAACTTCTTCATTTGTAGGTACATAAATCCTTCTATGAAATCTCAATAACCAATCATTATCTAAAACGTGTCCGTCATACTTGGCAATTCTCATTACTTAATTTCTTAATTATGTCTTTACTTATGCATACATGCATCAATTTATTATAATTTCAATATATTTTATCTAAGATTCATCTATAAAGGTAACATTGAGAATATTAGAGGTCTTTTACTCGAGTAATCTGCTACCTTATTTAGAATTCCTTTAATATATGTTATGTCGAAATCATACTTAGTCATAATTATAACTATCTTCTCTGTCTAGCATTCAAATTACTTTGTGTAAAGATATGTTGAAGTCCATTGTAATCTATATTCAATTTAAACTTTCTTTTGACCAAATAATGTATCCAAATCCTCAACACATGCACCATTCTAGGAAGTTCTAAGTCATGTTTCATGTAGTCCTCTTAATGATGTATCAATTTTATTGAAGCATATGCTATCACCCTACCTTCTTGCATTAGTATTTTGCCTATTTTGTGCTCATTTCCATAAAGATGGAATGGATTAGTCATGGCCATGAGTAATTATGTCTCTAGTTTAAACACTTTAAATTTTGATGATGTTGTTGGTGTTATCCATAGAGAGGAAATGTGATGGAAAATCACAGGTGAGACATCGGGTAATGCTTTCTTTATGGAGAACAGGGGAAGACAAAGGGAGAGATAAAATATCCCAAGGAATCATGGTAAGTCTAAGAAGGAAAAATACAAATCTAGTGGGAAGATGGAGCATTGGAATTATGGGAAGAACGGACACCTAAAGAAAGAATGTTGGTCTCAAAAAGGAAAACAAGGAGATTGACAATAGGAGAATAATCAAGAAGAAAATGTAGCAAGTGATTTGTTGCAAGATGATTTAATCCTTTCATTAGATAATATTATTGATTCTTGGGTGGTAGACTTGGGGGATTCATTTCATGCCACACCCCATAGGAAATATTTTCGAGACTATGTTCAAGGTCATTTTGGAAATGTTTATTTGGGTGCTGATAAACCATGTAAAATTGTTGGAAAGAGTAAGATACAAATAAAATTACAGAATGGAAACCAATAGTTGCTGAAAGAGATGAAGGATGTTCCCGACTTGAGAAGAAATATAATTTAAATTGGGTTGTTGGATAATGAAAGATGTACATTTACATATACAAGAAACTTATGGAAGGTCACCAAAGGATAATTGGTAATAGAAAAAGGAGAGAAGGTAGGTACATTATATTTATGTACCGATAATGTTGACTCTTCTATTGATTTAGTTTCTATAGGAGCATACACAACATTATGGCATCATAGGCTTGGGCGCATGAGTGAGAAGGGGTTGTAGATTCTCCACTGAAGGAATTTGTTGTTGGATATAAATCAAATTGATTCAGATGCATGTGAGAATTTTGTTTATGGAAAACATAAGAGATTTAAATTTCTCAAAGTTGGGAAGAAAAAGAAGAGTGAAAATTTAGATCTTGTGCATACAAATTTATGGGGATTGACTCAAGTATCATCTCTTGGTGTTTCTTATTATTATGTTACTTTTATTGATGATGTGACTAGGAAAACTTGGGTTTATCACATTTTTTTATACTTTTAAGAAATGGAAAGCTTTGGTTGAGAATGAGACAAGAAATAAGTTAAAGTGTCTCAGATCAGAAAATGGAGGCGAATATTCCAACAAGGAGTTTGATAGTTATTGTTCATACCATGGGATTTTTAGAGAGAAGACAATTCCATGAACACCACAAAAAAATGGTGTGTCGGAAAGGATGAATAATGGAGCATGCAAGTAGTACGAGATTGCATGCAAGATTGCCCTTACAGTTTTTGGCAGAAGTTGTGGATATTATTGTTTACTTAATAAATAGAGGGCCTTCAAGTTCCTTGGATGGTGGAATTCCATAGGAGGCATGGATAGGTAAAAAGGTAAACTACTCATTTCTGAATACTTTTGATTTTGAAGCATTTATCCATATTGATATAGAAAATAGAACAAATCTTGAGGAAAAATACAAGAAGTGTACTTTTATTGGATATTGTAATACCTCGGTTTTGAGTCCCTAGATTAAATAATGTATTTTTTTTTACTTTATAAAAGGTCAGAGGGCCCAAACAATTAAAAGAGGTCAGACTACTAGGAAATGTAATGCTTCGATCATTATTAATAATAAAATACATCATTGACTACCGAATGGACAAGGACAAGAGTATAGGGGGATATGATTCCACAAGAGAGGGGGCTAAAGGGGCTACGTATTTATTTCATATTTTATTTACTCATCTTGGTAAATATTGAGAAAAGTGGTTACATGAGCTTCTTCGGGGGAAGGCCATGTGGTTCTTGATTTCATATAATTATATAAACACCTCTTGGGGGTTGTTTGAGGGATCACTCTTCATTTTTTTCTTAATTCATTACTACTCATTTATCATTCCCCATTCATTCTTGTTCTTGGTTGGGACATGGGGGTGAATTTTTGGGGAAGAAGCCATTGTTTGTTGGTTGTAGTAATGAATAGTGTATGTCAGCCATGAATTTGTTCCTACATGCCTGAGATGCATTGGCATGTGCTAACATTTGTACAAAGTTGTGGATCCTGAGAATCCCAACATGGATATTCTTGACTAGATGCATTGGAGCCCTCAAAAGAAGTGGAAAACCTGAGGAACTATTTGGCAGTGAAGGGGGTTCATTGTCTTTGGGTGGTGTAGCCTGGAGAGAAGAGAGATGGTGTACTTTGGATTGTTGTGTGTTGAGAAACCTGTGAGATATTGAGTGTTGATTGGTTTGGGAAGCCGAGTGTGCCTCCAGAACCCATCCTTGTGGATTCATAGCCCTGGCTCGGGGGTGACCTGATGTTGAGACTTGGAACAACAATGTCTATGGTTGGGTGGAATGTATTTGGTATGCATCTAGTTGGTGATTGATTTTGTTTAAGATAAGTGCTCTATGTCATGTGTTTCTATGAATGTACATTTATTTTCGTTGTGTATTAATTATTGTCTCTTAGATTCATTTTTATAATATGCATGCTTGTTGGTTATTATTTTGCATGGCATATTGTTCATTTCTTTTATGTTGTAGCATGAATCTTGATTATTGCATGTGATTCTTCATGCTTCTTTATTAATTAAATGTGATCATAATTTGACATTAGTTCAAGAAGTGGGTTCTCGAGGTAGCATGTTCATCCTATAGGTGGATGGGTACGTTACAAATTGGTATCAGAGAAAATATTTTGGGGTTTGTTGGTGATGGTTACGTCACATATTCAAGAGATGAGCAAATTTCCAAGATTTTGTAATTGTTCAACTATGACAAAGGTCATATTTTTGTGGGGCGTGACCCAACTTGGGGATGGGTATGTTACAGATTGGTATCAAAGCCTTGGTTTCAACATAGGACCTATATGGACCAGACACATAGTTGTAGGATACAACACTGAGTTGTGCAGACCTACTACGGAATCAAGAATGAAAATGGTGACGTAAGTAATGATTGATAACATATAGATGTATATCCCACATTCGTAAGGGAAGAGGAATACCAAGATTTTATAAAGAAAATGTGAATATATATGGATTAAAAGAAAATGGGGGAGTATGGAACAATGTGTAAGGATTGAACTTTTGTGGAAAAGAAATATGAATCTGGAGTCGATTAACTCTTAGTCATTGATCTTTGGAGATCAATGGTTGAGATCAAATATTGGGGGGGTGATATCGGTGGGCCAACCCAACCATGTCAACACCACGATAGCAACCTCATCATCATTCATATTAGTGCCACATAAAAAAAATCGCATGCGGAGGAGAACTCATCTACGACGTCTGCATGAAAGGAGTTGGAAAAATCAACTAGGTACCAAGATATCATGGAGTTGGTGAGCACAATGAAGGATCAAGGGTATGGAAATAAGTGTGGTATCCCCGTGAACCTGTAGAAATTTGGAAAATCAGCTAAGTACTAAGATATCACGAAGGTGGTGAGCACAACATAGGATCGAGGGTATGGAAAGAAGTGTGATATCCCCACAAACCCGCGACAAGTTAGAAAATTGGCTAAGTACCAAGATATCGCAGAGGTCATGAGCACGACGTAGGATTGAGGGTATGGAAATAAGTGTGGTATACTCGTGGACCCACGAAATCACGAAAGGTTGGAAAATAGTCTAAGTACCAAGATATCACGGAGCTGGTGAGCACAACGAAGAATCGAGGGGTATGGAATAAGTTTGGTATCCTTGTAGACCCATGTACCTGTGGTAATAAGTTGGAAGGTTGTATAAGTATAAATAAATGGTGAAGTCTTGAGAGGCTAGGTATGAAGAAATGTTGAATGGTGATGTCTCGAAAAATCGACTAAGTATCAAGAGTCGGACGGATGGATGGGGTCTTGGATAGGAAAAGAGGAGCTGACCTGTGAACCCACAATGAGTTTTGGAAAATGGATAAGGGATCACCATGTGTCACAGATCGTATAGAAGGTGAGATATCCAACAACTTAGGATGTCTCATAGAAGCAGGATGTCTATAGATGCGGGATGGAAAACTTAGAACTTTTCTAAGTATGGGTGCATAGTGAGTGCGATGAAACTCGAGTATATAAAGTGGACGTCATGCAAGATTGCATTGAAGAAAGAATATGCATTAGATCCATGAGGAATTCATCAAGATAGATCAATGGTCAAGATTAAATCTAGATGACGATTAAACAGATATTATGCGTTGAAGCTATGTTGCAAAATGTTAAGGGATGTTTCCTTCATTTCCTTCAATTATAATTGAGCAAGAGAATTGTCATTGGAAAGCTAGTTCAAAGAAGAACAACTTGGAATTCTTAGAACTGAAAGAACTATGAAATAATTATTCATGAAATAAGCAGAAAAAGGGGCTTGTAGAATAAATTGACAGATTTCCATAACATGCATAACTCTAAAAAAATTGTTGCTTGCACATTTTGCAGTGTTAGGGGATATATAAACATATCAGTTCAAGATAAGAATTCATATTTGGGACATGGAAGAAGGAGAGGGAGCCTTCAATCATGAGAAAGAAGCCAAATGTCAAAATATTAGTGTTGGTAATGCAGATACATAATCAAATTGGCACATGAGCAGAGAGGAACAAGAAACATCAATAGACACTGTGAGAAGCCTGCAAATATAAGTGCAAAGTTATAAAGAAGACAATGAGAGGTCGATGAGAGAACAAAACCAAATAAAAGATCATATGATGCAAAACCTTAATTAGTTGCATAGTCAAGAAAAGAACGAGTCGGGCTTGAGACAGAAGGAAGATGGAAGATATAATGAAAGAAAAGATAAATATAGAAGAGCTAGTCATTCAAGAAGTGCCAATAGAAATCATAGACATCACTCACCTCCTTACTTAACAAGGAAATTTTAGGCATGTGAAGACTCCATAAGTATTCCAGAGGTATATCCTGTTAGGCGCCAAAGAAGAAGACATGAATGGGACAATTTGCAAGGAGGGTTGAGGAAGATTAAGACACCATCCTTTGATGGTGAAAGAGAAAGGGAAGATGATGTTGAAGCCTATCTTCTTGGAATCGGGAAGTATTTTCAATTGCACAACTACTCATCTAATCTAGAATCTAGAATTGCCACATACCATTTGCATGGAAAAGATGTTATGTGGTGGGATCAGCTGAAAAAATTTGAGCACATTAATGAGAGTAGTATCACTTGGAAGCAGTTCAAGCAATATTTTCAAAGGGATTATTTTTCAGATCATTTATATGATAAGAAAATGAAAGAGTTATTTGAATTAAGATTAGGAAGCATGACCATGGAAAAATATAAAAATAAGTTCCTAGGATTGTTGAAGTATGTAGGGTTTATAAAATATGAGAAGGTGAAGATACATAGGTTCGTAAGTGGACTTCCATCCTTTTATAAATAAAATGTTGAATATGATGAACCTAAAAATTTGATAGAGACCATCGAGAAGGCTAAGTACATGTATGACCAAGGAAAGGGAAGAGAATATTTGCAGAAATCTTGGGAGGACAAGAAGAGGGAGAAATATGATCAAAGGAGGAAGGGATTCAAACCTCCTTTCAACAGAAACAACCCTAAGAAAAATAATCAAGATCAATCTACTAAGAATGAAGCCAAGAGAGAAGACTCGGGAAAAAGGGGAAGGCCTCCAATCAAATGTTGGGGATGCAAAGAAGATCACATGTACAAGGATTGTCCTCATAGAGAAGAAAAAATGAAGACCATGCACAACATCCAAGAGACTACAACAATATAAGACATTGTAAAAATATATGCATTCTTAGAAGATCGACAAGAAGAGTACCAATCCAATATGATCAAAGTGGAGGGTAATATAATTAATCAACAGGTTATTATTTTAATTGATTCAGGAGCAAGCCATTGTTACATTGATCCTAAAATGGAAGACATATTACATTTGGAGAAAAGTAAGGTTGAAAAGTCAAGTTTGGTTTAGATAGCCATTGGAACCAAAAGAAGGACCAATGAGACTGTTAGAAGTTGTCCAAAAAATATGAATGGGGTGAGTACTATTGTTGGTATGAATATCATCCCATTAGGATCGTATGATATCCTAATTGGAATGGATTAGTTGGACCAACACCATGTTGTCCTAGATTTTCATAACAAGACATTTACATGTCTTGATGAAGAAGGTTTCCAAGACCGAGGCCCCCTTGGTATTTATATGTTATATTAAAACCATATGTTATAACCCATTAAGCCATACCATATCAATGCGCCAACCATATGTAAAACCCAAAACACATATGTTAAAACATATCATATGTTATAATGTGCCAACCATACGATAAGCCCAAAACATATGTTAAAACTATATTCCAAAACCATATGTATATAATACATATATACCATATGTATTAAACCAAATCACGCCAAAAACCAAAGTTCAAATCACATGTTATATCAAAACATATGAGGTGGGAGGAGAAGCCCGCGTGTTTGACCCCGAGACTTCCGCCCCCCTAACAACCATAGCTACCAACGCGCCACTGCCATGGGACATGGCAAGAAGTGGCAAAGAAAATTTAAAAAGTGTCGAGATTTGGGGGATTTTGGAGGGCACGTGGCCCATAACTCGCGCCTCTTTTTTAACCATTATTTTTTTATTATTTAAATGAGGCATGGGCACGAATTCTGAGGTGGGAGTTTGGATGCAGGCAGAGAAAGGCACGCAGATCGAGGTGGTTCTGCACAATGACTGAAGTGAATTTGCACGCAAACTGAGGTGGTTTTTCACGTAGATCAAGGTGGTTCTGAGTTTGAACGCATCCCAAGGCCATACAAACTATACAATCAAAGGAAGATTTTGGGAATTGTGCCAAGAAGGGCATTTAGAGTCCAATTTCTGAAATATATCGAGTTTATACTCAAAAGTCTCAGTTTTTCGCAAGGATTCCAGATCCAGCTTCAGTTTTTGCATTCAGACATCTAGATAGAAAAGTGCTCACGGAATCTTTCAGATACACAGAAAGGTATCCATGTTTATACTTAAAAGTCTCAGAATTTCATCTTGCAGTTGTTGTTGAAGTCTGTTACTGTATATGACAGACAGAACTGAGAAGTCACTTTGTAAGCATTTGAATACTTAATCTATTGGCCTTCCCATTTGGAAAATGGCCCGGAGACGTAGCCAGGGGGTCTGGTGAACTCCGTTACCAATTCTTGTTCATAGATGGTTTGCTTACATGTTTATGTGCTCATGTTCTTGATGGATGTTATTTAATTTTGCATTACAAAGATGGTTAACAGTTAAAAATTCACATGCAAATAATGGTTAAAAGATCTTGAATTTTAGATCAAGTTAAATTTCAGATCAAGTTGGTATCAGAGCGAGGTTAACCATTGCTTTGTGATTTGATGTTAACAAGATCCAAGCTTCAGCGTAGTGAAGGAGAACTTGAAGAATTTGATCGATATATTGGTTCAAGAAGAGGAAGGATGTCTTCACCAACAGGAGAAGAAGCAGCTTATTCTATCCCTTCTGAAGGGGAATTTATGAAAGCTTTCATGAGAATGCAAATGATGGTAGAGGAGCTCTATCAAGATCAAAAGAAAGGTGAACAAGGTGGACCATCTCATACATAAGGTAAAAAAGAAGAAAGTGGTGAGGAACCTCCTAAAACCCCACCAACTTCTCCATCTCTTCTTGATGGTTCTATTCCTTCTCCATTTGAAAAGCAAAAAATAAAAGTTGATCTTAATATGCCTCATTTAAAGGTTGATATTAAGTTTGATTTACCTATGTATAATGGAGAACTTAATGCTGAAAAATATGACAATTGGATCCGTCAAATTGAAGTTTATTATAGAATTCAAAAGTTTACTGAAGATGATGTTAAAATTTAGTTGGCTTCTCTCTGACTTGGAGGGACTTCTCTCATTTGGTGGGAGAGCAGATCTCAAGAGGATCTTTCCACAAAAGGCAAAATCGTTTCCTCTTGGTATGAGTTCATTTCAGCACTTAAAAAGAAATTTTATCCATTAGGGTATATGCAGCAAGCTATGATGGATTGGTAGAATTTGAGACAAAGTAAGGGACAAAGTGTGCAAGAATACACACAAGAATTTCAAAAAAGAGCATTGGTACTTGGTATACCTCTCTACACTCAGGAAACTCTTCTCAAATATATAGGAGGATTGCATACTTATTTATGTCATA
>ML787419.1:182425-203428 GCA_009831015.1 Picea engelmannii
TAGGTTTATCTAAAGAGGGCTTCAGGAAATCTAGGCTGATCCATACACAAGTGTTGTCTGATGTGCTACCACTCGAAGGGGTACCAACAGGGGTTACAAGGGTGGCCAACAAATGTGCGCTTAAGAACCACTTGTATTTCCTGCATGTATGAATCCCTCAACCGCGGGTTTATGCACGTAACGACAGATCTTTGTGGATTAAAGACGCCGGAATACATCTCTACCCTGGAAAAAAAATACCCACAATTTCTGCCAAGGAAAGTCTTCTGATACCACTTGCAAGATACCAGATATATAAAATATGCAGAACATAAATGAAATGCTAGAAATGACAGAATGACAGTAAAATATCGAGCATAATCTTCACAATACACAGAAATGATATACGAAATAGCAACATAAATAACACTTTGATTCAGATAGCAATGTTCACAGGCCTCTTCGAGGGGGCAACCTCCATTCGAGTAGCGCTCTGTTACAATAATCTCCAAGCTAGGGTTCTCATACCCTCACCTCTTATTTATACTAAATATGTCTATTAAGAGAAGCATCTAGAGGAAGATCCTTCTAGAAGCGTAAGCTTCTATTAGGTCTTCTTACATCCACCTTATTCTATTTTATTGAAAGGCCTTATTAATATTGACCTTTATTACATCTGAATACATTGATCTACCTATGTGCGGGTTAGGACCTTAACAGAGAATCCCCAAAGGTAGATACCCTTTTCAATTGATGTTAAAGGGGGAGATCTAGAAACATTGATGAGGAGCAATGATCAAAGGTGAAGTATGAGCATGAGTATTGCCATGTCTAAGTGTTGTTATCAAGGTTGGTGTTGTCATCAATGCCAAAGGGGGAGATTGTTGGACAATTGTATTAGACAGTTGGTTGTCATTGGTGTCAATCTTTGGATAGTGATGTTGGAGATTGATGTCAACCCTTAGAGATTGATTTCAACCCTTGGAGAAGTCTGGTAGCAGATTCTGGTAGCACAAAGGTATGGGTAAGGGACCAATTTTTTTTTTAGGTATAAAAGCATGAAGATTAGTGAATATGCAGGTAAGACTATCATGGATGGATAGTACACATCATGTCACTTCCGGTGATATGTGGTACATCACATAGTTCCTCATGGTTAGTGAGATATGGATTTTTGAAGTTGGAGAACCCTTAGCCGTACTACCCGACTACCCAGGTACTAGAGAGTATCTTCCCGAGTGTTGTTCTCGGTGACACTATAGCAGTCTGGCGGCTGATAGGTTTATCTAAAGAGGGCTTCAGGAAATCTAGGTTGATCCGTACACAGGTGTTGTCTGATGCGCTACCACTTGAAGGGGTACCAACAGGGGTTACAAGGGTGGCCAATAGATGTGTGCTTAAGAACCACTTGTATTTCCTGCGTGTATGAATCCCTCAACCGCGGATTTATGCGTGTAACGACAGATCTTTGTGGCTTAAAGAAACTGAAATACGTCTCTACCCTGGAAAAAAAAATACCCACAATTTCTTCCAAGGAAAGTGCTCTGATACCACTTGCAAGATACCAGATATATAAAATATGCAGAACAGAAATGAAATGCTAGAAATGACAGAATGACAGTAAAATATCCAGCATAATCTTCACAATACACAGAAATGATATACGAAATAGCAACAGAAATAGCACTTTGATTCAGATAGCAATGTTCACAGGCCTCTTCGAGGGGGCAACCTCCATTCGAGCAGCGCTCTGTTACAATAATCTCCAAGCTAGGGTTCTCATATCCTCGCCTCTTATTTATACTAAATATGTCTATTAAGAGAAGCATCTAGAGGAAGATCCTTCTAGAAGAGGAAGCTTCTATTAGGTCTTCTTACATCCACCTTATTCTATTTTATTGAAAGGCCTTATTAATATTGACCTTTATTACATCCGAATACATTGATCTACCTATGTGCGGGTTAGGACCTTAACACTAGAGAGATCTCTATTCTACACTATGCTTACAGCTTCGACATTTTCAATAGATTCTTCATCCAAACCTTTTAGCTTCATTGTTGGATTGTTCACGAGATCAAGAAACTGGGAATTGTGTGTGAAATCACGAGCACCCAGTGAATAACCTAAGTCGTGATCACCACCAATGCAAGTTTGTAATTGGAAGATGAAAAAATAGAGTTCAATATTCCCATGTCCCCCAATCTATATCTCGTGGTGAGATTTTTTTTTTAAATGTGATGGCTTTGGCCATGGCCAGGATGAAGGCCAAGAGAAAGAGGGTGCATGTCCTAGTTTCTTTATTTAAACTTGTGGGATTCAAATGTCCCCACACACGGGCTCTCCATATGCTACCAGTTGTTATATCGGAGTAGAATAATTTATCTTTCTCACAAATAATGTAAATCATATAAACCCACAACATTTTTTTGGAAATTTTCTTTGTGGACCCTCACATGAGGGCCACTTGTACCCTTTTCATAGCTCCACGAATAAGTAATTAATGTTAAAATATAGGGATTAAGGAGTACCAAACCCTCCCTTTACCCATTCTTCTTCCTTTTTCTTTATTTTCTCTGATAGTTTTCATTTCTCCTCCTCTTCTCAACTAGGGTTCTATGAGTTTCAAGTGAGTTTGCCTACTATTTCTATGCATCTAGGTTTAAAAGTTTTAAAAGGGTGAAACCCTTGTTCGAATACTGAGAGGGGGGGGGTGAATAAATATGAGCACTTATACCACATTTAACCACAATATATTATTCAACTTTATCAATAATATTCAACAGTTTATCATCAGTGTATCATCTATGATTGCATTCAATATATCATGAGAATATAATCATAAGCAATGTCACATCAACAACATCAAATCAAATACACAGTACACCAGAATTTACGTGGAAACCCAAATGGGAGAAACCCACAATTTTTTTTCTTATATATCAAAGAATACATTCATTGGAAGCACCAACTTCCCAATTATCCAGTTGCAAATGGAAGGAGGATACGACCCCCTATATACATGCTCCAACCTAAAGGAAGCTACAACTCCCTAAATTCTCTGGCTCCAACTAGAAGGAGGCTACAACCCCCTGATTCTCAAGCTCCAATCTGAAGGAAGCTCGAAATCCTTATGTTCTCTGACACCAACCGGAAGGAGGCTACAACCCCCTTTCCTTTCCCTATCCTTCCGACCTAAAATATAAATGTATACCAACTGTCACTACCACAATCAATGCCATTGTCACTATCACATCAACTTGTAACCTATCAACATGTCATTGTATCCAACCTATCACTGTCACCAACCTATTATTGTATCCAACCTGTCACTGTCACCAACCTGTCACTATATCCAACTTGTCATTGTATACAACATGTCACATCAAACTGTCATTGATCCAACATGTCACATCAACCTATCACTAATCAACTTGTCCAACCTATAACCCTCACCTATACTCAACCAGATCCTCTCACATGGATCATATACTAAGGGAACCTCTCAACTATATGTCCAACATCACCAACACATAACTCTACCAGGCATGTACCAAGATCACCAACATACCATCACAAGGTATGTGTCTCAACCATGTACCAAAGAATGTATCAAACCATCAACCTGTACCATATAAAGTATCAACCGTGTACCACAACATGTACCATAGCAAGTGCATCAATCATGCACCGACACATGTACCAAACCGTGCATCAACCCTGCACCAATACTTGTACCAAACTGTGCATCAACCATGCACCATAACATGTACCATATGCCTCAACCATCAACCATGTACATCAACACCATACCAAGTACCAATCATATACCATACCATATATCAACAATGTATCTCAGCCATATACCATATAACTCAATCATGCCATACACCGTGTACCATATGGATATATCAAGAAAGTACCATCAGTGGTGTACCTCAACAAAGTACCAACACCACCAAGAGATGTATCTCATACATGTGTTTTCATATGCGAAGTTTATTTCTCAACAATGTATCAATATCAATGACAACCATACACCATGTGTCAATGCTTCTAGAGTATACCAAGAATAATCCTCAAGCATATAGAATCATCACCATGTAACCAAACCAAGATACCAAGATATCAATACAGCCAAGATGTACTACTAACCAATGTACCATACCAATATCACCAAGATGTACCATGCATCAACAAGACATGCCTCTCAAGCATGCACCATACCATCACCAAGAATAAGATATAATCACATAAGCATACCTGTAATCGGTAGCTGACATGTACTGTAATACCGACCTATAACACTATCACATCCTTCAGCATCCTGGTACAAACATATGTACATATTTGTCTTAGTCTTGTGGGACTAATACTCCTAGTCAGGTGGGGCCTCCCGTTACGTTCCCTAAGCAACCCGCAGGGGTGCCTCACGTGACACCCTCAAGCTGACTCATGAGGGCCTGCCTAATTAGGGTTACAGAGAAACCCTGGCACTTTGCAGCTCCAAAACTTTCTCTCTTTTCTTGCACTTTCTTCGTTTCCTTAGACTTGTCGTCAGATTCACCAATAGAACAAAATATTATACCATAACATTCTCTCAATATAGATATTCAATGTAATTTTGTATAAGAAAATGAATGTCTCATGATGTGTATTTATACTTTTTCATCCAACACATTTTCCTCACTTTAGGGCCGACCTATATTTTCTTGTTATAACAACTTTACCCTTTAATTAATTCACTTGTAACCAACTAGGGGCTTCTTGACCATTCTTTGGGGATTCTAATTTCACAAGGGCATATCTCCCTAATTGTGATGAACCACATGGCGTGCCACCTATTACTTGAAATGACATCACAAGGACTATCCATCTATGAGTGTCTTACATTTATTTACAATGTCCTTCATGTATTTATTCCTCAAACAAATTTGGGTCTCATGACCACACCTCTGGGGCTTCATGTAGACTTCATCAAATGCACCCATAACATATGATGACATTAACCACTCTTGTTGACATCAATGACAACTAAATCGCCATCAATCTCAACCATATCTCCAGGCCTTCATGTATACTTCATCAAATGCACCCATCACATATGATAACATTAACCACTCTTGTTGACATCAATGACAACTAACTCACCATCAATCTCAACCATATCTCTAGGGCTTCCGGAATTCTCCAAAGGTTGATATCAATCTCCAAGGGTTTACATCAATGAAAACCAACTGTCCAAACTAACTATCCAACAATATCCTCCTTTGTTATAGATGACAACACCAACATTGATGGAAACACTCATACTCCAGTACACGTGCTCCCCTGTGACCATTTCTCCTCATCAATGTTTCTCTCCTTCCCCTTTGACATCAATGCAAAAGGGTATCAATCCTTGGGGTTGCTCCCTTTGTCTTCATGCTTATGTTATTTCTCTTCACATGTTTCTCTCATCATGTTTCTCTTATCTTTTGATAGAAAAGAGTGAATCCCCCTGAAATTCTACCTTCTCTGAACAATCCTTCTCTAACTTCATGCACTTTATTCTTACTCTTTTGATCTTTCTCTTTCTCTTCCTTTGATATCATGGGGAAAAAGGGTAACTCTCCTTTGTTCTCTCTCTCTCCCCCTATATGAAAGAGTCTGCTTTTCTCTTCATGGTGATTCCTCATGTAAAACTATGATGTATATGACAAGCATTCAAAAAGATTATTTACTTGTATTATTCAAGTATTTTTCATCTATCCCCCTATCTGCATGCTATTGATCTTCCTTTCTGAATATCTTCGTGATTTATCTTATGATCTTGACTTATTTTCAAGATTTCATGTAATCAATGTAGGGATACCAGTAAATGTTTCATTTCCTCTCTTCCAGTGCTTTCTAATTGTCCATTGGTGCTTCCTCTTGTAACTCTCTGACATATATTAAAAAACATTCAAAATTTCTTAACTTCAAATGACCTATCATGTTCATTGTTTATACATTAATGACCACATTGTTCAACAATGTCCCTCTGATGATATACATTATGTTGAAGATTTATCTTTCCCTATTTTTCTATGATTTTCACTGCTTGTCTTCTTGTGACCAAATGATCCCACTTGTCCATTGATTCTATTGATTCCAATTGTAGATGTTCTATGGCATATATCTGTCTAGACCTGTCAATGATCTCAAAAATCCATCTATATCCATATGTCATGAACTTTCCATAACTATGCTACTCAACTGTCCACAATGCTAACCCATTTTTCACTGTACTATCGTGAAGGATTCTTTGTTGTAATTTATCATCACATATTATTTTTTATCATACTGAATCAAATATGTCCATTGATCTACAATATATCCTTGAACCTGTAATGAATATATCCCTTCCTGCAAAGTGTGTTAATGATATTCGTATTATATTTGCATGAGAACATTGCTTCATAATCGATCATTTTGTCAGTATGTGCCACTGCTATCTAACTGCTCTAAATCTGTATCTGAAAACACTTCATACTACTCGAAGGATGGTTCTATGATCTATAGTAGCTATTGCACCAACTCCCCATGTTCAATATTCAAATTTACTAGGAGTTTCCAATCCGGTTGGCTCAGAACAATGGAGGAATCCACCCTAATGTGGAGTAATCTTCCTATTCGTCTATAGACTCATCATCTCTCTAAACTCTAACTTCTTCCTTTTTGTCTGTGGATTCATTATGATCTTGCACTACAATTCTTGAGTATACTATTTCTCGGGTATGTTCTTTGTTCTCTTTCTCTTATTTTCTTATTATTGTAAATACTATGATCTCTGGGACCTGGTCTTCATTTACATGTTCTTCTTGTTTTTCATTTCTTCTCCAAACCTTCTTGTATTTGACATCTTCCTTTTTCCTTCTAGATTTGTCTTCATATCGTACTATTTCCAATCCTGAGAGTATGACTTATGGGTGTCCTTCATTCATCTAACCTTCCTTTACTTGTTCTTTTTTTCTTTTCCAAACCTTCTTATATATGATGTAAATGTTCCTTTTCATAGAAGTATCCATCATGTTTCTACAATCACGAGCTATGTGACCATAATTGTGTCATTTGTAACACTCAATGTTGTGGGGAGCCACATAGGTATTTGTTAGGGACCTAACCCCGCATATAGGTAGAACAATGTATTCTGATGTAATAAAGGTCAATATTAATAAGGCCTTGCAATAAAGTAGAATAAGTCGAATGTAAGAAGACCTAATAGAAGCTTCCTCTTCTAGAAGGATCTTCCTCTAGATGGTTCTCTTGATAGACATATTTAGTATAAATAGGAGTCGAGGGTATGAGAATCCTAGCTTGGATATTATTGTAATAGAGCTCTTCTCGACAGGAGGTTGCCCCCTCGAAGAGGCAAGTGAACATTCCTCTCAATAATCGAAGCTCTCTTTCTGGTGTTACTATGTTATCATTTCAGTATTATTGTGGTGTTATTCTTGTTATATTGTTGTTCATCTACCATTTCTAGCATTTTATTTATGTTTTGCATACTTTTTAGATCTGGCATATTACAAGTGGTATCAGAGCACTTTCCTTGGCAGAAAATTGTGGGTTAAATTTTTTTTAGGGTAGAGATGTACTCCGGCGTATTTAAGCTACAGAGATATTATGTTATGTGCATAAACCCGTGGTTGAGGGATTCATACACTTAGGAAATACAAGTGGTTCTTAAGCGCACATCTGTTGGCCACCCTTGTAACCCCTGTTGGTACCCCTTCGAGTGGTAGTGCATCAGAAAACACTTGTATATGGATCGGCCTAGATTTCTTGAAGCCCTATTTAGATAAACCAATCGGCCACCTCACTGTTATAGTGCCACCGAGAACAAAACTCAGGAAGATACTCTCTAGTACCAGGGTAGTCGGGTAGTACAACTAACGGAACGGTCTAGCCTCCTTAGTTAGTGACCTGAGATATTGGGTTGAGTACTACTATTGTACCCCACATGTATATCAAAGAGCTATAGCACAAGGAAAACCCTTGTGTTATAACCCTAATTTGCACCAAACATGCATACCTAGCAGCAAGCCATCTTACTTACTATTTTTTCCAAGCCAACACTGAATAACTCTTCTTAAAAACCAAAATTTTGAATATGTACATGCCCTGCACCACTACTGCTCACGTATGTACGCTAGTTGCACCATTTTTTCACATGTACGTACACTATCTGCACCATTACAGCCTGTGTATACCCACAAAAATTGCAAAAAATAAAAAGCTGCAAGGGAATACAGGGTTTTGGGTAGTTTGCTAACCAATTGACCGCCCATAGCCCATCACCCAACCAAATAACTATATTTTTGGCATATAAAAGAAGGTGTTGGGGTTCCTTTCTAGGGAGAAGCATGAAAGCAGTGAAACTTTGCCCATTTCATAATCCCCCCTTGCCCCAAGAATTTGCAGCCACTTTGTGAGTTTGAACCAGAATTTCCCATTCTTGCCCCTTTTTCCTCATCCATAAACCTATGCCTATTCTCTAGAGGGAAGTGTGAGAGAAGAAGGATACATGGAAGCAATTGGAGCTTGGTTAAGAGGATCCTAGGACCGGGTTTGAGGAGAAGTCGTCGATCTTGTTTTGTAAGTGACATTATGAGATTAATATAAAGAAGTACTTTTGTTATCCCGCCATATGATATGTTTAATCTATATGATTGATTTACATTTTGTTATAACATCTAACCCATTAATCCATATATAGAATGCGTGTTCACAGTTTCTTGTTTGTCTTTTGGTGAATGCAGGTCAGCCTTGGGAGGATATTTGCAGTCGAGAAGCAACCGAATGCATTGGGATCGACACTGGATGTGGAGTTCAAGGTAAGACTACTGGATCTCTATACTTTGTACTTTATATATGAATGTGGGGTGTTGTCGGGATAGTGGTTAAAAGTAGGAGACTTTATACGGTTATTTTTGCCTACACTTTAGAACCCTAGTGTAATCTTTAGGGGGGGTTTCCCACTATAGCAGAATTGGCGACCGTATTGGGGAGCCTCTAGGGTTTTTAGGGGATTTCTATTTTTGGGTATTTTTAATTGGTTTATTTACTATTTTTTGAGTTTCAGTGTCTTCAAGGGATTCTGGTCTTCCATACCAGTACTCTCTTCCTGTGCTTGATTGTTAATTTTTCTTTTTTAGAGAAGTGACAGAGGTGTACGCGGCCTGCAATGGATCTGTACGTGTACATACACACCCTATCTTTGGACATCCCGCGTACATACGCAAGTTGTTGAAGTATCAGTTGTGTGCCTGTGTCAGGAAAATATTTTTAAAGAAGAGGCAGTCATCCTCTTCCCTATGAAGCCATTTTTCTCAAGGGTTTTCTTGATTTAGCCCTGGTCTCTGTTTCGTACAGTCTTTGGCCTAGGTCTAATAGCAGTTAGCTTTTTCTTTATCACGATTTCATGTGTTTTCTTGATTAGGGTTTAAGACAAGTTTTGTGAGTTTTTCTGATTAACTTGTTTAATATTGTCAGTAACTCTCAATGAGCCGCAGTAGACCAGAAGTCGGTTTTTGGTCTCATCCTGTATTCACTTTTCCCTTTTTACTTGCTTTATAAGAAAAGAAAAGAATCCATTTTCAAGTTTCTTATTTTGGAGCATAAAAAAAATAAGAAATTTTCAGTTTCTTGTTTGGTTAAGTAGTTAAGTTAGTTGTTTTTTCAGGAAGAAGAGTGCTTTCTGAAGTTCTTTACTGAATACTTAGGACTTTGAGTAGCTCGTAGTCAAGTGAAATTCAATTTTGAGTTTTTTCTTTTAAAAGATCTTAGAGAGAAAAGTTGGTTAAAGAGTGTTCAATTTGCAAATCTTTGTTTGTTGAAAAATAAGTAGTTTTGTTTCCAGTATTTGTTATTCTCTTTCGTCTCTTAAAAAACACCACCAGTTTCATTTCCATTCCTTTGACCTAAAATAAACCAGTTAAAATTAACGCTTAATTAAAATTAATCAAACTTTGTGTTTGTAGGGTCCATTAACTAGATTAGTCTAGAGCCTTCATTTAGGTTGGAGAGGAAACTCTTCAAGGCTATAAAACAAACATCTATGCTAGGGAGTGAAAAAGTCAAGTAACGTGGAAACTATCTGATACCCCCCTCTAACACATGGGCTAAACATGAGGTCGCATGCGGAAAGGTAGCGGGGATAACCCCTCCAAAGTCAGACCAATCGTAGTGGAGGAACGCATATAGAGGACGTATCTTGGGATTACGTTGATCGTATTTTCCATGGAGCTTTGTGGGTCTCGAATCCATTCAAGTTCCTCAGTCCTCTTCCGGAACACTTGATTTTGATACCCTCGATAGGTTTCAGGCTTGATACCCTTCTCATTGCGGTCCACCCGAATGTTGATTGTACCTTCCTGGTAGTTGTTCACAAGCTAGAAACCTAGTTGCCTTTGATTTCACAGACTTACAAAGGTGATTGCGGGGGTATACCGCGGTACCTAGAGAAGACATTGAGCAACGCTTTGCAGAATAAACCCGGAGGGTGCTTCTGTGTTCGATTTTCACATGCACCGGTAAGTTTCTCTAGTGTTGGTTGTTGCAACTGCTCTTCCAACTAGTAATAGTGGTTCGCTTGCTACATCTCATAGGAAATTTTTCTAGTGCATGTTTTAGTCTGCAAAAATAGAAAGCCTTAGTGTGTCGTTGATCCTCTCACACAGTGGAATATCAAGAGCTCCGCCAGTCGTGAAGGATTTTGGGCCTGCCATTGGTTAACTTGGAGCCACTATCGCCACCACAAAGGTGAATACTTGACCAAGAAGGGTCATTTGAGAAGACCAGGCCACATGAAGTTGTACCTAATCCATCTCCGAGAGGAGAACATTTGTTTCCACAGGGACTTACTATTTTTGACCTTGGAGCAGAATCTCTCAGTCCATATAACTCTTCGATCGTTGACTTGTCAGTGCAACTTCTGATATAGATTTCCCCTCCAAGGGTAATGCTTCACGAGTGTCAGATAATCCTGCAAGAAACAATGGAAGCAAATCCTCTAGGGTTGCCACAACCAGGGGCGTTCTACCTCCTAACTCACCTTTGCAAGTTCGGGCCACTATGGTCTCGACCACCCCTACCTTAGGCAGTGGTCTGATTCCTTCCATGGTGGCGATCACTGCACCATTTATGCAGAGTGCGACGGGCCCTCTGTTTTCATACGGGATGCCCAACTTTGACACGAACTCGATCCTCTCCTACTCCACATTACAGAATTTGGGTCTGGGGGCAGGAAGCTCAAACTCTCATGGGGGGCACCTCATCCCCTTATAATGATTTCCCTTACGGTGGGGGTCATATACCTCCATCGTCTCCCTCGCTCAGCGGCGCTCCTCAACAACCCATTTGGTCGACCATGAACTACAACCTGTTCAGAGCAAGTCGTCAAGCACCTTCTTCTAGTACCACACTGGTGGATTCCTTGTCATTCTCTTTGTTCGACACGCTTGGTAACAATGCATTCTTGTTAGCTTCCATCTCGTCCGGGGGAAACCCCGGTTTTGGATCAGAAAATATTGTGCAGTGTACTATTCCTGCACAGAGGGCACACACTTCTCAAGGACCTTGGAATATGTGGCAGGGATCAGTTTCCTCGTCAGGGATGTCGACCAGGGGCAACCCCTTCCATGGTCAATGGAACCCCGGGCAAGGCTTAGGACCCATGCACGTCGAATCGGCAGGGGACAACCCTTTACATAACCTTTGGAACACTACCTCGGGAGCAATCCCTTCTCAACCCTCAATGTCCTACTACGGGAGTCAGTCGATGACGTCTCAACAAGTGCAACATTCGAATGTTAGCCTAGGCCATGGTTTTTACCAAAACCCGGGCCAAAAGCCTAACTTTTCCTGGCAACCTAGTGCCAACCAAATCCCAGGATCCTATCCTCATGTACATACTCAACAACCTAAGCTATTGTTTCTAGCAACTTTACATTTGCCAGACTTGTCAATATTATTAAATGACCTAATCTGTCACGATCCACGTTGGCCCGCCATGCCGACCAAGTTGCCCTCAAACATACCAAAGTCTGAAGGCAAGCCTAACAAAGATCCAGGTGATCATGTGACAACATTTCATCTATGGTGCTCACCCAATTATTTGACGGATGACTCCGTTCAGTTGCGTCTGTTTCAACGCACTCTTATTGGGAGTATCGCGAAATGGTACATCGAGCTCGACCCCTCAAGGTACTCTAGTTTTGGTGAATTGGCAGTGGTTTTCTTAAACCATTTTCAATTGCCTATGAGATACGATGCCAGCACAAAATTGATGGCCAACTTTGAGCAGACAAAGGCTGACAATATCTCTTATCACATCCAATAATGGCGGCGCCAGAAGAGTTTGATTAAAGTACTAGTTCAACCAGCATTCCTGCTGGAATGGTTCCTTAAGTCTTTGTTACCCCAGCTATCCAAGGACGTAGAAACGTCGGGGGTCTTTTCGGAGGAATAAGTGATAATGAGAGCTTAATAGCTAGAGATGATTTACTCTCAGTCTGGTTTTCTTTACAAAATTTTTCCATATGCTCCACGGTCTATTCTTGATAAGACTAGACATAAGTTTGGACCACATGTTGACGGCATTGTTAGTTAAGCACAAGCAAAGCCAACTGATCCACTGTCAAACCAATTACAACAATTGTCAATATAGAAGACATTGGCCATCCCAACTCCTAGTTCGGATGCTCCCCCTTCTCAGACGTCAGATGTACACAGTGTGAAATCAACAAACCCAAAGGCCAACCAACAAGCCGAAGGGAAGAAAAAGCATCGAAAGAAGGGTAAGGGGGATAAGAAACCCACCAATAACGTTGGCAGGGGCAACACAGAGAGAAAGAAGTCAAAGTATCTGTGCAATATCTGCATGGAATACCACCTGACTCACATGTGCCCTCGACTCGCGGAGGCCCAAAACTTATTGGCACAACAACAGCTTGTAGTGTTAACGAACCCATTTCCTCATGGGAAAAATTTAACTCAAGCCTATGTTAACGCGCATGGGGGCAGTCAGGGACCCCCTTCATCGTCTAGCAATCCCTCAACTTAAAACGTCTATATGTTGAAAGGTAAATCCCACATAGCTACTAGGGCACATGATTACGAAATGACAAGTACTGTTGAAAAGGGAAAAGAGCCGAAAACCCATTTGTTCATCTCCAGATCGAGAGAACGATGGGTGAAACAATGACACTCATCCCGAAAGGGGCGTTCAAGAAAGTTTCACATAATCCAAATGCGAGGGTCACCCAGAACTACTCTGTGGTGGAAGATTTGTCACAAACCCCTTGTGTGATGTATGCTTTGGAGGTACTTCAGAGTTGCCCTTCGCAGAGAAAGGCTCTGTTAGCCACCTTAGGATCCGTTGAGACATGTAATCCGGGAACTATCATGCTTGATACAACCGACTTGACACCTCGTCTCCCATACCACATTGCATTTCAGATAGTAGTGGCTCACCCCATGAAAACGTCTACCCGAAATATTTTCCGCATGGTGGTTGATGAGGGTGCCTCAACATGCATGATGTCATTGGCGTGTTGGAAGGCCATTGGCCAACCCGTTCTGTCTCCTTCACCTACTCTTCTCACGACTTTCGATGGTCGTTCTTTCATACCACATGGGATCATTCCTTCTTTCCCGGTGCAGTTAGGAGGGAAGACCGTGTGCGTCGAAGTTGAAGTGGTCGATGTACCTCCCAACTACAACCTCATGTTAGGAAAGAGTTGGACATATGCCATGCATGTAGTGGTTGCTACAATTTTTTGGGTCTTGTTATTTCCACATGGGGGCCAAATCGTGACCATTGATCAATTGTCTTTCTCCAGAACTGACCCTTCATCGGGGGCATCCACGGTCCCAATGATTGATAACCCACAATCAGGCACCATCAACGTGGGGGTTGTCTTGTGACCACCTCTCATTGGTACTTTCGATTACCTGCCTCCTTCCGGTGATGTAAAAATGATATCGGTTGTCCCCGACCAGCTTAAGGCTGAAATCTTTTCAGTGTCGTCGTTCCACACGACTTACTTTAATGATCCGTGGATTCTTCCTTCCCCATCAACTATGATGGAAGGGACATGGCACCGTGGCATGTCCATGCCCTTGTCCATGGCAGAAGTTGTGTACTCTATAGTCCAGCAAGCATCAGTCAACCTCGATCCGACTCCTGCACCAGAGTTAGATCCAGTTCTTGAGTCTGCCTGGGCTCAAGGTTTCCTTGCCACTACCAATTCCTTAGACTTGGTCTTGCCCTCTAATGAGGTGATTTAAGAGGCATTGACTGGTCCAGACACACCCTGGGATGATCTCCATCATAGATCATACTTCCTCCCAGAGTTAGGAAGAATAGAGGCAGGAGAATTTGTGTTGACTATGACTGGAGATGGGTCTTGTCTTATTAATCCTCTGGCTACGCACACAGTTTATGTCGAGGGTGATATGGAAACCATTGCTAAAATGATACCTATTGATATCTCCAAAACCCCTGGCGTTGTGGAGAATGTATTCATCGGATCAGATTGTTCCCTCAAGGAGATTCAAATCTATACAGATTTATTTAAAGAATTCTGCGACGTTTTTGCCTAGTCTTAGGAGGAAATGCCAGGCATTGATCCAAGAATCATTGAACATGAAATCACAACTTACCCTGATGCCAATTCGGTCCCGAAAAAGCTTCATCTGGTTAATCCTTGGAAAGCAGTAGCTATTAAGGATGAAGTAGAGAAACTACACAAAGTTGGTTTCATCTACCCCATCCAATTGACTCAATGGGTGTCAAATCTTGTTCCAGTCAACAAAAAGTAGGGCACGATTCACGTATGTATGAAATTATGTGATTTGAATAAGGCTTGTCCAAAGGGTAATTTCCCCACTCCATTTATTGAACAGATTGTCGATGAATGCGTAAGTTGCGAGGTCTTTTCTTTCATGGATGGTTTCTTGAGATACAATCAGATGCAGATCAAACCCAAGGACCAGCATAAAACAACTTTTATCTGTCTGTGGGGTACATTTGCTTATGGTAAGATGCCTTTTGGCTTGAAGAATTTTGGAGCCACTTTTCAGCGGGCCATGGATTTTTCTTTCCATGATCTCAAACACCTAGTCGAGGCTTATATCGATGATTTAGTGTCACGATCTCACAAGAGAGTTGATCATTCCACACACCTCCAACTTATCTTTGAGCGATGTCACTACTATCGGATTCGCTTGAATCCAAACAAATGCAGTTTTTGTGTGACGTCGGGTCGTCTATTAGTTTTCATAGCTTCAAAAATAGGTATCATGGTCAATCCTTTAAAGGTTGAGGTGATAGTTCAGTTGCCTCCCCCATGCACAGTCCCTCAGCTTCAGAGTTTACAGGGAAAAGTTAACTTTCTACAGCGTTTCATCGCAAACTATGCCGAGATCACAAAAGGGTTCATGCATTTACTAAAGAAGGGAACTCATTTCCATTGGGATGAAGTCACTCAACGCTCTTTCGAAGCATTGAAACCTGCCCTCACGTCGGCCCCTCTACTTCGGCTACCCATTTATAATAAAGATTTGTTATTGTATTTGGCCGCTATAGAGTTGACCATCGGCATGGTCTTGGTTCAAGAAGATGATTTGCTTGAAGAGAATGTGATTTACTACCTAATTTGAGGCCTGGTTGGACCAAAACTCAACTACTCCCATGTTGAGAAACTTGTGTTGCCAGCAGTTCATGTTGTCCAACAGTTCCATCACTATATCATGTTTCACAAGACCATCGTCATTATCGTTGTGAATCCATTCCAATATGTGTTGACACGATGCATAATCGGAGGAAATATCAGTAGATGGATAGTTATCCTCCAGTAATTTGACTTGGATTTTGTTTCGGCAAAATCCAAAAAGTTGTTGGTCTTTGCAGAACTCATCTCGGAACTTTCGGTCAAGTCAGGTGATGTTATACCCGAAGAGTCGCCTATTAAAGGAGATATGTTTTTGATAGCATCTTTGGATCCCTAGTATGGATATATACTAGTGATCCAAATGGATATCGGTGGCCACCCACGTTTTCCAACTGGCTCAAAACAGTTTTCTGACAATTTTGGCAATTTACTATTTTTAGCAGTTTTAACTTCCGGGGCCATTTTGAGGGCCTAAATGAAGGTTTTTCAGGATAGATATTCTCAATTATATCCAAAGGAATGATTGAGCCCCCAAAATGAATCTCCTCGACGATACCTTTCCAACAGGCTATTACACGCCTAAAATGGAGATCATATGCAAAAGTTACGACCCCGGGAAGTTGATGTACTAACTTACCCAAACGGAGCCCACATGACTTTTGGTGCTTCATCTCCTAGGGTTAGGTTCTTGATGTATATGGTTTTTGTCATTCTTGGTTATTGTAAAAATTCCTTCCAAGCCTCATTGTAATTTTCTTCTAGCGAATGCACGCAACCGTCACATCTCTTCTCAAAGATAAGCCGCCACCATTCTAGCAAGCTTGTTTCCGCTGCATTTTACAGTTTCAGCTTATTTCATTATTGAATAGAAAACCAGTTTTACTATATCTCTGTTATTTTTGTGTTAAGAACTTGTTAATAATCTGTATTCATTTCATTATGCTCATAAAATCCGAATCAGTGGTATCAGAGCGGTATTCTCCTTGTCGTCTTAATGCATGTCCCCAACGAGGTCGGAGTACAAAGAGTTGGGTCTCGAGCTTGTTTCCCTTGAGGACAGAAGCTCTCGCACGCCCAAGCGACCTCTCATGGCAGTAGAAAATAAATATGAAGGGATAGGATATCCTTTCAAACTGTTGATTGAGGAATCCCTCACACAACAGAGGAACGATATGATGGATAGTTTCGCGCAAATCCTTCGGCGGCTACCAACAGGCGACGAATCTTATTCGAACGACGGCGAGGTCCCCTTCAAGGTACAAATAAACTTCGATATTCCTATATTTGAAGGTCAGATAGATGCAAATGTTGTACACAAGTGGTTGAATCTACTAGATGGGTATTTTTATGTCCATAACTTTTCGAATAGAGAAAAGATTACTTTTGTGCTCCTCAAAGTCGTTCCCCATGTCAAAGATTGGTGGGAAACTTTCTGTGAGCAAAAGGAAATAGAGGAAACCTCATTATTTTCAGTCACAACCACTTGGGAATCCTTCAGGGATGTTATTAAGGAACAATACTACCCTGTCGGAATTCATAACGACTTGTATACCAAATGGACTACACTGCGGCAAGAAAGAGACCAAGCAGTGCTAGATTTCACAAATATCTTCCATACCTTGCGCACCAAGCTGGGTATCAAATATTTAGAGCAACATATGGTGCTCAAGTATCGAGGTTCTCTACATAGATACAACCAAACTAAAATGTAATTTATGGACATCTCATCCTTGTGCGCAACCTACCGATATGCCGTCAAAATTGAGTAGAAGCTCAAACAAAAGACGCGACAATTTGGGCCTGGAAACCCCTCACAACAAAAGACAGGAAAGGGCAGCCCCAACCCATAGAACAAAGGGCAGAGCAAAGATGGATAGTATTAGGATAACCATTCCATGCCACACACAAATAAGAACACCGAAAAGAAAAAGAAATATACTGGGAAGTGGTGCAACTTCCATAATAGCCCTTGGCATAACACTATTGATTGTCGCTCAAAGCAGTCGCTGGTGGCCGAAGTGAAAGCCTCTGAATCAGATGCAGATTCTGAATCTGAGCCAGAACTAGAAAGGGGAAGACGAATCATTGAAACGGAACCTAGTGCCACCGTTGCTACCACCAAGCTCTAGCCTGGTGAACTATACGAGCTAGAAAAAGGAGAGCGCCTCTTCCATTCATAGATGTGGGTAAAAGGCACCTCGTTGCACTTCATCGTTGATAGCAGTAGCCAAAAGAACCTCATCTCAGCAGAGGTCATCAAGCGGCTGGCCCTGCCAACAACACTACACCCACAACACTACACCATCGGATGTCTCCGCCAAGGAAGAAATCTCTGCATCATCCAACAATGTCGACTTTCATACGACATCAAGCCCTTCAAAGATGAGGTATTGTGTGATGTTGCTCCTCTCGAATTTTGTGATGTTATTTTGGGCCAACCTTATTTATGGAAACATCATGTTGTATATGAGTCTAGGCCTCATAGTGTTATTATTACTTTGAATAGGAAATTGTACAGGATACCCGAGCCAGTCCCACCTAGTGCTATTTCCTTGATCTCTTCTAAGAAATGCAGAAAGGTAATCTCTCAGACGAGGAAGTTTGTCTTCTTCGTGATTCACCTCAGAATAAGTGAAATATCACAGCCACATCCAGGGTCTCTGTGGCCAACCTCTTCACATAGCAGAAGAAAGTAGATAAGGTCATGGAAGAATACTCGGATATCTTCTCCTCACCTACAGGGGTACCTCTACACTGCCAAGTCAAGCACCCCATCGATATGGCCCCCAGTGCACCGCTACCCAATGGGCCAGTCTATCATCGCTCTTTATTAGAGAATGAGTAGATCAAGCGACAAATCAAAGAACTGCTCCACAAGGGGCACATCCATCCCAGTTCATCACCTTGCGGGAGCCCAATCATGTCGGTACAGAAGAAAGATGGAACTTGGCGACTCTGTATTGATTACCGGGCTCTGAATAAAATCAAAGTCAAAAACTAGTACCTGAATTGACGACCTCCTTGATCAACTCACATGGGCCAAATACTTCAGTAATATTGATCTGAAGTCTGGCTACCACCAAGTCTCGATAGAACAAACAGATGTATGGAAGACCGCCTTTAAGTCAAAGGAAGGCCTTTTTGAGTGGTTGGTCATGCCCTTTGGTTTGACAAATGCTCCATCCACTTTCATGAGGATGATGGACGATATCCTGCAACCATTCACCAATACTTTTGTAGTGGTGTATCTGGATGACATTCTAATTTACAGCAAGACTTGGGTCGAACACATGCAGCATATTCAGCAGGTTCTGCACACCCTGCGGCAGCACAAGCTATACGCCAACTTGGAAAAATGCTCCTTCGTCATGGATAGGGTCCATTACCTGGGCTACATCATTGATCAACATGGCGTGCATGTGGATCCATCCAATATCCAAGTCATCCGTGACTGGACAGCCCCAACAACACTCACTGAGCTTCGAAGCTTCTTGGGCCTTACCAATTTCTACCGTAGGTTTGTGTTGGGATTCTCCCATATTGTATGGGCCCTCAACCAAATAAACAGGGGTGGCGATAAAGAAAATGTTGTGTGGGGCCAGTCCCAACAACAAGCATTCGATGATTTGAAGCAGCGCTTATGCTCAGCCCCAGTACTTTCACTACCATACCTGCAACATCCCTTTGAGATGGAGACAGATGCTTCAGACTATGCCGTGGGCGTCATTCTCACTCATCACGGCCACCCAGTGGCCTATCATAGTGAGACACTATTAGATATTGTCTGTAAGTACCCTACTTATCACAAACAAATCTACTCCATTGTGCAAACCTGCCGCCAATGGACGCATTACATTCTTAGGAAGGAGACAGTCATCCACACTGATCATAAGCCACTGCAGTTCATGCAGACACAGGGAAAAATTGCAGAATGACCACCATCAAAAGTGGTCCACATACTTGCAGCAATTCCACCTCAACATCAAGTATAAAACAGGAAGCACCAATCGCGTCATTGATTGCCTCAGCAGACCACCAGTCATGTCACTCACCATTGTGTTAGACTCTTGTGGCCATGAGACATATGGATGGCCTCAACTCTATGAGACAGACCCTGACTTCGCCACCACCTACCAAATGTTGGGTGCAAACGCAGTTGTCAATCATTTCCATCTTTGGGATGGGTTGTTGTGTCATCTAGGCCATATTTTTGTTCCATCGGGTGAGCGAGCGAAGTTGATATAGGAATCCCACTACAGTCGGGTGGTAGGACACTTCGGTGTCGAAAAGACAGTGGCGATGCTACAGAAACATTTCTACTAGTCGAAACTTCGACAGGAGGTCAGCAAGTATATCAGGTCCTGCACTGCCTGTGCTATTTCCAAACCGACCATTAAGAAACAAGGCCTATATACCCCTCTTTCTTTTCCTAAAAAGCCATGGGAATCCATCTCAATGGACTACATGTCGGGCCTCCCGTGGGAAATGACTATGTTTTTGTGGTTGTTGATCGCTTTTCTAAGATGGTGATTCTAGTTGCCTACAAGAAGAGCATCACAGCAGAGGCCACTGCCAAGCTCTTCTTTGAATGAGTCTGGGTACATTTTGGAATCCCACAAACCATTGTCTCAGATCAGAATAGTCAATTTCTCAGCACATTCTGGTCGAGCCTATAGTCACTGCTGCACACCAAGCTCACCAAATCCACGGCCTTCCACCCTGAGACAAATGGCCAAACTGAGGTTGTAAATCGAATGATTGTGCATATCCTTCGCATGTATAATTCGAAGAACCCTCGCACATGGGATGAGAGCCTTCCATATGTCCATCATAGCTACAACTGATCCCTGCATAGCTCAACTGGCCACAGCCCCTTTCAGGTGGGGTTGGGATTCCAACCATTAGGCCCCATAGATGTTTCACTTCCCCTTGCGGTCACCTTGACCGACTCATCTCCTGCTCCAACTGAAGTTGACAAAGCAACTCAGTTCATTGAGAAGATCCAGCACATCCTCCAACAGGTTCAGGATATCCTACAAAAGTCCAATGACAAGTACAAACAGTGCCATGATCAACATCGGGTGCCACATAAGTTTCAGGTGGGCGACAAAGTTTGGTTGCACTTGTAGAAATAATTCCTTACAGGACCCCATCGAAATCTTCGCCCACTCCATTATGGACCATACACTATCTGCAAGATACCAGATATATAAAATATGCAGAACAGAAACGAAATGCTAGAAATAACAGAATAACAGTGAAATATCCAGCATAATCTTCACAATACACAGAAATGATATACGAAATAGCAACAGAAATAGCACTTGA
>ML787419.1:209122-222744 GCA_009831015.1 Picea engelmannii
CCTTCTAGAAGCGGAAGCTTCTATTAGGTCTTCTTACATCCGCCTTATTCTATTTTATTGAAAGGTCTTATTAATATTGACCTTTATTACATCCGAATACATTAATCTACCTATGTGCGGGTTAGGACCTTAACACTATCACTAAGGCCGTGGGGGATAATGATTTTGAGCTCAACATTCCTCCTTTCCCTGGCCTGCACCCAATGTTCAACGTGGATCTCCTTCGCCCTTATTTCCCACCATTATTGGACACCTCAAAAGTAGCAGAACAACTGACACCAACAGAGCTCAACCCTGACTGCATACAAAAGGCATCCAATGATCAGATTATGGACACACAGATCAAGGGCACTCGACAATAAAGGATCCATCTTTATCGAGTCATCAAAGCAAGGCAGCTACTGCACCAAGGCAAGTGGCTCACCCGAGGCCAAATTCAACAGAAATTTCCTCATCTGATGGGGGACCTCAATGAAATGGATACAATTTCTTCCTAAGGAGGGAGGATTTATCCATATGGATATCGTTGGCCACCCACCTTTTCCAACTGGCTCAAAACAGTTTTCTGACAATTTTGACAATTTACTATTTTTAGCAATTTTAACTTCCGAGGCCATTTTGAAGGCCTAAATGAAGGTTTTTCAGGATAGATATTGTCAATGATAGCCAAAGGCAAGATTGATCCCCCGAAATGAATCTCCTCAACGATACCTTTCCAACGGGCTATCACACACCTAAAACAAAGATCGTATGCAAAAGTTACGACCCTGGGAAGTTGATGTACTAACTTACCCAAACGGGGCCCACATGACTTTTGGTGCTTCATCTCCTAGGGTTAGGTTTCTGATGTCTAGGGTTTTTGGCATTATTGTTTATTGTAAAAAGTCCTTCCGAGCCTCATTGTAATTTTCTTCTGGCGAATGCGTGCAACCATCACATCTATTCTCAGAGATAAGCCGCCACCATTCTAGCAAGCTTGTTTCCGCTGCATTTTACAGTTTCAGCTTATTTCATTATTGAATAGAAAACCAGTTTTATTGTATCTTTGTTATTTTTGTGTTAAGAACCTGTTAATAATCTGTATTCATTTCGTTCTACTCATAAAATTCGGATCAACTAGTCTATCTCCATACTTTGAAGTGCCCTTCTTCTGCTTCTTGTGACGAGCGTCAACATATACGCCATCAGGAAAAAAAATATCTTATTCATGAAGATACTTTGTATCGTCGAGGTATATATTGCATCCTTTGACGATGTCTCACCCATGAAGAAGCAAAAATCGTTCTTAACGACTGCCACACTGGAGAATGTGGTGGTCATTTGTCTGGGTTGGAAACAACCCAAAATATTCTACGAGCCGATTACTATTGGCCGACGTTAATCAAAGATTGCATTGAATCGGTCAAGAAGTGCCTCCCATGTTAGATCTTCTCATGAAATATGAGGGCACATCTTGCTCCCATGTTTCTCGTCATCACAGTTGGCCCCTTCACCAAGTGGGGGATTGATTATACTACATTCCACCCCCCCTCAGCTAGGGGGCATCGTTATATCATCGTAGCAGTAGACTACTTTACCAAGTGGGTTGAAGCTATGCCGACGTTCAAGGATGATGGAGAGAAAACAACTCTCTTCTTGTTTAATAATATAATAGGAAGGTTTGACATACCGAAAGAGATTGTCACTGACCATGGCAGTCACTTTTGGAAAAAAATTATGTCTGAATTAACATGAAATCTTGGGTTGAGGGAAGAACACTCGTCACCTTATTACCCACAAGAGAATGGTCAGGTGGAAGTTGTGAATAAATCGCTCAAGACCATTCTATAGCGAACGATCAATTTGGGAGAGTCAAATTGGAATTTGATGTTATACTCGGCATTGTGGGCCTACTGAACTTCTGTAAAGACTTCCACTGGTTTCTCACCTTTTCAACTTGTTTACGGTTTGGAATCAGTCTTGCCTATAGAATGCCAGATCCCATCTCTTAAGTTGGCAGTAAAGTTATTGCCAGACACTTCACCGCTTGAGTAATGCTTATTATATCTCAATCAGCTCGATGAGCAACGACGTGATGCAACCTTGGATAATGAGGCTCACAAGAAAAGAGTCAAGTTTCAGTATGATCGGTTCGTTCGTCCTCGGATTTTCTCCAAAGGTGACCCTGTTCTAGTCTATGACCAAGATAAGGATCCCCTGGGGGTAGGAAATTTCAAGCCCATTTGGTTCAGACCATTCATCGTGAAGGAAGTTTTAAAGAAGGGTGCTTATCATTTGGTTGATTTTCAAGGGAAAGCTTTAGCAGAGCCTAGAAATGGGCTCTATCTCAAGAAGTATTACGTGTAGGTGGGTCACCTTGGGTGACTTCTTGTACATATGTATAGTTCTTATACATTTTTAGTTTTTGTCTTTTTGGTTTTATGGACGTGTCATTTTGATGTCATCTTTTCACTGTGGCAAATATCAAGTGAATCAGATGTGTTCATCAGATTTGCAGACGGTGCTAGCCGACACACTCGGAGGCTTGCTTCTATAGCTTGGGTGATTTTCACACCTCAAGTCCAGTTGTTATCTTATGGAGGTATCTATTTGGGTGATGCCACAAACAATGTCACCGAATATAGTGCAGTAATAGAGTTGCTTCGTGACACCTTGTCACATGGTATCTCTTGCCTCCAAGTTTACCTAGATGCACAATTGGTTGTGTCACAATTAAATGGGGTTTACCGCATTTACAATCCTAATCTACATCAATGATTCCTTAGGGTACGTCTCTTAGAATGTTTTTCTGAGTACATTACGTATATCCATGTTCCTAGGAGATAGAATCAAATGACAGATGCTCTAGCTAATCAAGTATTAGATTGGCATATTGCACACATGTAAAGAAAAGCACACACATACACATGTAAATACATTTTTAAATAAATGTAATCCATAAGACATAAAAAGATGTGTGTGTGTGTGTGTATATATATATATACAAAGAGTGCCCCTTGCACAAAAATGGTACACCCTAAGATAATCATGAGGTCGGTTGGCCCTGCCATAGTGGACTATAGCGTTTTCCAAACACCGAAATGGCTAAACCCAGGTCCATGTCACCCCAACAACATGAGGCTACATAGATGGTGGGATATCCTCGATCTCGGCCATAGGCACAGTACGAGTGAGTGCGGACAGGTTCCGCTCCATTCATCTCAAAACTCTCTCAGCCTCTCCGGCTGGAGGTACACCCATTGTTGTTGCTTGTCCGGCGGCTGTTGTTGTTGCCTCTAGTCATGGACGACGCTTGCTCCACGCAAAATTAGCTGGACGCACTAGTCCCACGTCTGTACATAACAAATACATAGTTTTCAGGTGCTCTGGTACACATAAAAAATGATATATATAAAAGAAATAAAAAAGTAAAAAGCTTTTAAAGAAAAACATACCTAACTCTCCTCGCTTCGCTCCGGGAGGTATGGGCATGTCAGGATACCTGGAGAAGTTGATCCCAGCATAGGGGTAGTCCTCTATAGCCGGAATCTCCCGAGACCACCCGTCAAAAAACGTATCATCAAAGGTCTCGATGGTCCTCCCTCCCCCCTGTCGTGGCAAAAAAGTTGCCCACCTGTACACTGCTGGGAAGGAGGCCACTTTCCCCCATATAGTCTCTCAGGGACTAAGACCGGGTACCCTCTCGAAGAAGAAAGAGTAAAGAACAGTCCAGAACCCGAAGTTCTTGTTGTTCCACCCATGACACTCTATGATTTGTCTCTTCATGCACTCTAGCATGGTTGTACTCCAATCGAACACTCATGCATTTAAGCATTGCACTGCACAATGCATATGCGCCCAGGCGGCCTGATGTAAATCCGTGGATCCGATGATCCGCCCAATAAGTAAAACTATCACTTTCAATGATAGGTTGGTGATTTTTTGGATCGGTACCTAGGAACCCACTTTATCTATTCTGACCTCATAGTGTAGTTCGATCAACTCAGAAATGTTGTGAGGCTCGAAGGGAAAAGAACAAAGGTTGACTGGTTCCCCTCTCTTCGAGAGGCCAGTCAGAAAGTAAATATCTTCAGTCGTTGGATTCAACGAATTTCCCTCGAGCATGAAATCCTCTGCATCTAGGTGCTAGTAATCCACCAAGGCATTCAGTAGCCTAGGTTGTGCCCGCATGAGTGGACACCGAAAGAATTTCCACAACCCGCATTGTTTTAATGCGGCGAAAGAAGCAGGGTATTCCTCGACCATTGAATCAATGTCTTCATGTTCTCTCTCTCTCTTCAATTGACATACATCCTACAAAATGACAAGTTCTAAGGAGAGTCAAATGATGCATTTTCAAATTTTTCATATGTTTGAAGATGTACGCTTGTTGTATTGAGGACAATCGTGTATGTACGTGGGCAGAACTTTCACTGCCCGCATGCATATGCGGGATGTGCTTGGATAGACAACGTACACGGAAGGCCAACCTTTTTAAAGGTGTGCACCCCTCCAAAAAACAAAAAGAAAAGGAAAAAGGGAAATTGGGAATGGAAGAGGGACTAGATTGTACTTACTTGGTCCAAGCGGAAGTTTGTTTCGTCCACTGAAGCTCCCAGAATCAACTTCTTTCACAAAGGGGTGTTTTTAGCTTTTTGGTCAATTCTCAATTTGCAATGGTGATAATGAGTTGCCAGCCTCTATTTATAGACTTCGTTATCTCTTTTTGTCATTTTTTTGACCCCCATTATCGTTTTTTCTGGCTTGAAAATCATGTAACGTGGTTCTTGAGTTTCTCATTGCATGTTACGATAAACTTTACTTTTGGTTTGGAGAACTTTTTGGGAGTTGGTGCACTTTTATGGTCCTTTGGTGAAAAGTCTTTTTTTCCAACTTTGTGCATTTAAGTTAGGATTCCACCTCCACTTGTTGCACCTCGTTGTATTTTTCTCTTAACCATATGATCGACCCAACCGAATTGCGACACGGAACTGTCATCGCTGCTCTAGAAGTGTCGTAATTTAGTGGTAGAGCCTACCCTCGTATGGATGCCCTAGGTAGATCCTATTTTCATTTTGGTGTCCATGCCGTCACTAATGACTATAGGCTCGGGAGTCCTTTTAGTCTTGTGTTGATTACGAGTTTGAGCCTTCACATGTCTGATATATTGTCATTCTTTGCCTAACCCTCAGGACTCCCAAAAAAGAAACGGGTATTCTTTTAAGCCCTTTTCAAACCCTCTAAATATGAAAATATTATCGAGCGATCTCGTTGCCCTTCACGCTCACCAAACTAAAATTTGAAGGCACATATGTTCAGTGGTAGTTTACCCCTTTTTTGGTCTGGATGGTAAATTGTACGAACAAAGGTATACTCTAGGAACTTCAGTTCGCTAGAAGAGTATTCTCAGGTATAAATTTAACCCTTTTTCGGGACTGAAGGACTAAAATTATGAAAAAGGAACCCCCACGGAGTCCACAATTAATCTCTTTTCAAACTCCCTAAAAGTGAAAAGATCGTCTAGTGATATTTTTTCTTCACACTCGTTAAACCGGTCCAGAAGAACATCCATTACGGAGTCCATAGTTAAGCTCTTTTCAGACTCCTTAAAATTGAAAAGATCGCTAAGTGACCTTGTTCTTTCACACTTGTTAATTGGTTCAGAAAAACATCTACTGGAATGAGTTTACCGCTTTTTTTCGGCCTGTAGATTCAGGAGGAAAAAGGTACACCTCGGGAGATTTGTCTCGCCTCAGTAAATTTCACCTTTTTCGGGCTAAGGAGACTAAATCTAGAAAAAGGCAGCGAGTCCATAGTTAAGCTCTTTTCAGACTCCTTAAAATTGAAAATATTTCTAAGTGATCTTGTATTTATCACACTCGTTAAAATGGTTTTGAATAGACGTATTTTCTATGCTAATTTATACCTTTTTCGAACCGACTAGACTATCTTCAAAAAATGTATCCCAGTGGAGTCTTCTTTTGCACTTTTTCAGACTCTCTAAAAATGAAAAACCACCAATCTTACCTTCTTTGGGCTCATTTAAAATCACATTGAAGGATGTTATCATTGTGTCATGTTAATCGCATTTGCATTCCTGTGTCTTCGGCCTAATGTTGGCTCCATGTGGCTCTCAACTGAACCTTTGAAGCATTCCTTATATGCAAGCCTTGTAGCACTTTGCCTATGTGTCTTGACACCTTGACCCATGGAGGAATTTTCCTAAGTGTCCTTCTCTTGCACATGTTTCCTTGCTCTGAGAATCAGTGTGTTCCTTGCTCTTGGAACTAGTATGTTTGGGACACTCGTTCCTCCTTTGTAACGTACCATTTTTTTATTCTTTTTCAAGCTTTCAAAATATTGAAAAAGACACAAAAAAATCAAATATACCCCAAAAAGAGGATGGGAAAAGCATTTTCTTTGTATGGCAGCGCAATGAGTCTCCCTTGGACAAAGCACATCCTTCTGTTTTTTCATCAAGCTCTGGGATTTAATATGACCTTAGGAAGTTGTTCTCATAACATAGAGTTGTGTCCTCCTCCGTTTGGTTATTCTTCCAAACATATGGAGAGTTTGTGTTGCCTACTGCATCGTGAACTTATGTCAATGTCATGCTACCTAAGTCTCGTCTTTCATCGTGCTATTTTCCAAGGGAATTTTTACCCAACTTGAGTCGTCCCTTCTGCAATTTGTCTCTTGTCCTCATGCCCGGCCATCCAGAAAGTCCAATCAAAGTCTTTGTTAAAAATCAATGAAGTTCTCTCCCTGATCACCGAGATCCTCTTGTTTGTTCCCTGGTGAGCCATTGAAGACCTCTGGGTAGTGAAGAAATACACTCACATTTCACTCCTACCTGATTTATGAAGATATTGAAGTTATTGCTCGAGCTTTGAA
The DNA here is from genome assembly GCA_009831015.1 of Picea engelmannii. Lineage (NCBI taxonomy): Eukaryota > Viridiplantae > Streptophyta > Pinopsida > Pinales > Pinaceae > Picea > Picea engelmannii. The sequence continues at coordinate 215,996 of ML787419.1, forward strand.
GACATTATCTCCAGCCATCAGGCGTCATTTGCTTCTTGAAGATGGATACTATTCATGTATATCTTTTGATTTTGAGATGTAGATCCATTGTGTATTGTTTGCAGCTACACTTTATATATTTATATGACATGGATATACAGTTTATTTGATTGGTAGCCATGATTTATTTCATCGATTTATTTCATCCCGAGCATGGGTATGCCCGCCTCAGTGAGACAATTGTTATTTTGCAGATGGCACCTCCTGAACTCTAGTCCCGGTCTCACTCGCTTCATACGTTGGTAAAGATTTGTAATGTATTTCGGCCATTAGATGCTCTTCTGACCTCACACATTAGGGGGCATCTTTTATAACCCTAATTTTCACCAAACATGCATACCTAGCAATAGGCCATCTTACTTACTATTTTTGTCAAGCCAATACTGAATAGCTCTTCTTAAAAAACAAATTTTTGAAGATGTACGTGCCCTGCACCACTACTACCCATGTATTTACGCTATTTTCACCATTACTTCATGCACACGTACGCTATCTACACCATTACAACCCATGTATACCCACAAAAATTGCAAAAAATAAGAAGTTGCAAGGGAATACGAGATTTTGGGTAGTTTCCTAACCAATTGACTGCCCATAGCCTGTCACCCAACCGAATAACTATATTTTTGGCATATAAAAGAAGGTGTTGGGGTCCCATTCTAGGGAGAAGCATGAAAGAAGTGAAACTTTGCCCATTTCCTAATCCCCCCTTGCCCCAAGAATTTGCAGCCACTTTGTGAATTTGAGCCAGAATTTCCCATTCTTGCCCCTTTTTCCTCATCCATAAACCTATGCCTATTTTCTAGAGAGAAGTGTGAGAGAAAAAGGATATGTGGAAGCAGTTGGAGCTTGGTGAAGAGGATTCCAGGACCGGGTTTGAGGAGCAGTCATCGATCTCGTTTTGTAAGTGAAATTATGAGATTAATATAAATAAGTACTTTTGTCATCCCACCATATGATGTGTTTAATATGTATGATTGATTTACATTTTATTATGACATTTAACCCATTAATCCATATATAGAATGTTTTTTCGCAGTTTGTTGTTTTTCTTTTGTTGAATGCAAGTTAGCCTTGGGAGGAGATTTGCAGTTGAGAAGCGACCAAACGCATTGGGATCGACACTAGATGCGGAGTTCAAGGTAAGACTATCGGATCCATATACTTTGTACTTTATATATGAATGTGGGGTGTTGTCGGGATAGTGGTTAAAAGTAGGAGACTTTAGACGGTTAGATCTGCCTACACTTTAGAACCCTAGTGTAGTCCGTAGGGGGTTTTTCCCACTATACTACCTTGTCTGTAGAACACTTGAATACCTAACCCTTGGGGACAGAAACAAAAATAAAACAGACAAGATCTATTGTCGCGCAACTGTGTTCGAGTTGCCAAATCACTACACATTTCTTCTTGATTAAGCATTTTGGCATTTCATCACTGCAGTATTATTCCTGGTTAGGCATTCCATTGGATTTATCTCTTCACCCTTATCACATTCATACCTATCATTTTTCAACAAAATTTTTGACCCCACCTGCCCCTTTTCGGTTCCCTCGTCATCATGGCCCATACCCATAGCCAAGACTTGGAAGCTCGCTTCAATACCTTGCAATCTAATTTCACAAAGACCCAACAAGAAGTGAAACAACTCAGTTCCAATATTGCCACAATCAATACAAACATCTAGTCCTCCATAGTTGCCTCAATCAAGGAACTCAAACAAGACATGACTACCCATCTTGAATATGTCATTTCGATGATCTGCACCAAACTGCAATATCCCTGTAGATACCCCTTTATCTGACCCACCTTTGCATACCGAAGCTAAAACTTCCTCTCATTCCCATAATGTTCATCCCCATCACTTTCAGCGTGACCTACACCTTCCGCGGGTGGATGTGACCAAATTTGATGGATCATATCCCATTGGTTGGGTAACTCAAATGGAACATTATTTCTCTTTGTACGACATTACAGATGACTTGGCCAAACTCCGGTATGGTGTTCTCCATCTAGATCAAGAACGTTGGCAATGGTGGCAATGGAGAAAAACTTCTCGTCAAGGGTATTTTTCTTGGACACACTTTGTGGCAGAGCTTTATGAACGCTTTGACACCCACACCAACCATTTAGATCATTTGACAAAATTGAAACAATCTAGCACAGTGGAAGACTTTATGGCTTCTTTTGAGCGATTGTCTTTTCGTACAGAGGACATGTTTGTTGTTTTTTTCTGAGAATGTTTTATCAGTGGCCTCAAGGAAGATATTTGTGCCCATGTCCTCATGGCTCAACCTCAGAGTTGGGTGGAGGCTACTAAACGAGCTAAGGAATCACTACAAGTTGTCTCTTCTCAAAACCGGAAACCCTCCTTTATTCCTCGCACTAAACCAGTAAATCCCACTCCTCCTTCCACTCCCTTAAAGATCCAAAAATTGACCAGGGTCGAAATGGATGAACGCCAACTCAAAGGCCTTTGTTATAATTGTGATGACAAATATTTTTCAGACCACAAGTGTAAGGAACAAAATATATGTATGGCCATCTTGGAGGATGTTTCAGAAGAGGATGATGAAACTCCCCTTGTGTCTGAGTCACCTGAACCCACATACATAACCCCTCCCTCAGACCCTCCTAAAGTAGAACCGGTCATTTCCCTAAATTCTCTCACTGGCTTCTCTGCTCCCCAAACCCTCAAGCTAATTGGTTACATCAAGCATAGGAAGGTCATCATCCTTGTTGATAGTGGAAGCACCCATAATTTTATTCATCGCCGCATTGCCCAAGAAACTCATTGTTATATCCATGCAGTCAATAATTTCCAAATCATGATTGCCAATGGAGGCTCCATGAAATGTGGAGGGCATTGTGAAAATGTGTGTCTCCAAATTGGTGACTACCACCTGAAATATCATTTGTTTTCTATCGACATGGGCAGTTGTGACATTGTGTTGGGTGTAGACTGGCTAAGGACTTTGGGTCCCATTCTCATGGATTTCAAGGAATTAACCATGCAATTCGACCAGGAAGGACAACAATATAAGTTCCAAGGCATCATCATCGATTCACCTGATATCATTAGTTCCCATCGCATGGAAAAGATGCTCAAAAAGGTCATTCTAGTGTTATTACCCAACTCCATGCCATACAAGCAACTAAGACACCCTCTGTGCCGCAAGACCTCCAATCCACCCTCTCTAAACATCAGTTGGTCATTTCCACTCCCCAGGGACTCCCTCCTTCCCGTGGTGTTCATGATCATTCGATTCCCCTTATACTAGGAAGCCTTCCTCCCAATATTCATCCCTATCGTCACCCCTTTTCCCAAAAAAATGAAATTCAGAAAATGGTTCAAGAACTTCTTAACACAGGCGTTATCCGCCCTAGTACGAGCCCCTGCTCTTCTCTTGTGGTCATGGTCCTAAAGAAAGAAGGTTCTTGGTGCATGTGTCCTAACTTCTTCACCCTCAACAAACTCACCAATAAAGACAAACTTCCCATTCCTGTCATTGATGACCTCTTGGATGAATTGAGTGGCACCCAGTTCTTTGCTAAACTTGATCCTTATTCTGGCTACCACCAGATCCGTATGAAAGAGGCATACATTCCTAAGACTGCCTTTAGAACTCATGAGGGCCACTATGAGTTTTTGGTCATGCCCTTTGGCTTGTGTAATGCCCCCTCCACCTTCAAAAGCCTCGGGAATTATGGCTTTCACCCTTTTCTCTGTCATTTTGTCTTAGTTTTCCTTGATGAAATCCTCATCTATAGAAAAACCTAGATAGACCATATTTCTCATGTGGACCGCATTCTCCATCTACTCTCTCAGCACCAACTTGTCTTGAAACAAACTAAATGTGCTTTTGGCGCCTCAGAATTCGAGTACTTGGGTCTTCCTATTAGTAAGAACGATGTCAAGGTGGATCCTAAAAAGATTGAAGCTATCAAAGACTGGCCTAACCCACATAATCTCAAAAGCTTGCGAGGATTTTAGGGCTTAACCGGTTATTATTGCAATTTTGTAAAGAATTATGGAAAGATTGCGACACCTCTCACCGCACTCCTTAAAAAGAATTATTTCGCTTGGATTCCAACAATTGCTCAAGCTTTTCAAACCTTGAAGATGGCCATGTGCACCACTCCAATCCTAGCCCTTATTGATTTCACAAAGACGTTTGTCCTGGAATGTGATGCTTCAGGGAAAGGTATTGGCGTTGTTCTTATGCAAGAGGGTTGGACTTTGGCCTTTACTAGCAAACAATTGTTTGAACGAAATTTGGGAAAATCAATCTGTGAAAAGAAAATGTTGGCTATTCTTCATGCCGTTGATTTGTGGCGCCCTTATCTATTGGGGCAATGCTTCCAAATTAAGACAGATCATCAAAGCCTAAAGTATTTTCTGGAACAACGCATTTCCTCCCCAGAGCAACAAAAATGGGTGACTAAGCTCTTTGGATATGATTATGAGATCATTTACAAGAAAGGCAAAGACAATGTGGTCGCAGATGCACTTTCCCGAAAATATTAAGATGAAGGCTCCCTTTTTTCTCTCTCCTTCATTGTACCATATTGGCTCCAAGCCGTTTTCCAGGAATGGCTACATGATCCCAAAAGTTTGCATATGATACAACAATTGCAGTCCAATTCTCCAGTTTCTCCAGGGTACTCTTGGCTCCATGATGAACTTCGATACAAAGGTTGTTTGTATTTAAGTAAACAGTCAAAACTTAAATCCACGGTGCTTTCTAAGCTTCATGCTACACCCACAGCTAGGAACTCTGGGTTTACCAAAGCCTATGACAGGGTCAAACGTTCTTTTTTTTCTGGGATGGTATGAAACAAGAAATTCGGAATTTTGTGGCTGAATGTGATGTGTGTCAATGCAACAAGGGTGAAACAATCAAATCTCCTGGCACACTACAACCACTTCCAATTCCCCCTGCTATTTGGATGGATATCTCTATGGATTTTATCACAGGCTTACCTAAATCGGGCAATAAATCAGTCATCGTGGTGGTAGTTGATCGCCTTTCCAAGTATGTTCATTTCTGTGCTCTTCAACACCCGTTTACATCATCCACAGTGGCTCATCTTTTCATGGATCAGGTCTTCAAGATTCATGGCATGCTGCATTCTATTGTTTATGATCACGACCCAACTTTCACCAGTAATTTTTGGCGAGAACTATTCAAACTACAAGGCACCCAATTTCATATCAGCACAACTTATCATCCCCAAACGGATGGTCAAACTGAAGTTGTCAACAAGTGTTTGGAAATATATTTGAGGTGTTTTTCATTAGAAAAGAAAAATCAGTGGGGTAAATGGTTACCCCTAGCTGAATGGTGGTACAACACTTCATACCATACAGCTACCCGCATGACTCCTTTTGAAGCAGTATATGGAAAAAATCCACCGTTAGTTCTCTCATATTTTCTAGGTGTCTCGAAGGTCCAAGCGGTTGACCAAACGCTTACAGTTCGAGAGGCTATTCTCCATACCCTCAAAGAGAACTTGGTCATGGCCCATAATCGCATGAAGCAACAAGCATATCAAGGTCACTTTGAACGTCATTTTCCATAAGGGGATCAGGTGTTTCTTCGACTGCAACCTTACAAGAAAACTTCCCTCAAGGCCAACCATTGTCAGAAGCTGGCGCCCAAATTTTATGGTCCCTATACAGTTCTCAAGCGTGTGGGACAAGTGGCCTATCAGTTAGCTTTGCCCAGTCATTTTAAGTTGCATCATGTTTTTCATGTTTCATGCTTAAAGAAGGTGATTGGAACTAAGTGCCAAACTCAAACCAACCTTCTCGAGTTGGACGAAGAAGGCTCCATTTGGATACAGCCACAAGCAGTTTTGGACCAGTGTGAGAATTTCCTCGTTAGTGAACCATCAAGGAAGTGTTAGTCTAGTGGAAAGATACAACTCCAACAGATGCCACTTGGGAACCAGCTACCATTCTGCAGCAATTTCCACATCTCAAACCTTGAGGACAAGGTTGTTTTTAAGGGGGAGGACATGTTAGGGACCTAACGTCGTACATAGGTAGAAAAATGTATTATAATGTAATAAAGATCAATATTAATAAGTCCTTGCAATAAAGTATAATAAGTCTAATGTAAGAAGAACTAATAGAAGCTTTCGCTTCTAGAAGGATCTTCCTCTAGATGTTTGTCTTGATAGACATATTTAGTATAAATAGGAGTCGAGGGTATGAGAACCCTAGCTTGAATATTATTGTAATAGATCTCTTCTCGACTGGAGGTTTCCCCCTTGAAAAGGCAAGTGAACATTTCTCTCAGTAATCGAAGTGCTCTTTCTAGTGTTACTCTGTTATCATTTCAGTATTATTGTTGTGTTATTCTAGTTATATTGTTGTTCACCTGCCATTACTAGCATTTTATTTATGTTCTGCATACTTTTTAGATCTGGCATATTACAGTATTTCTTGTCTGAACATTTCTTCCATACGCTCTGCAATCTACAACTTTATGTCCAAAGTTAGTACAAATAAAACAATGACCATGAAATAAATTTGCATACCTGGGAGTGAATTACCTTCTTTTTGGTGTAGTCCTTTTGAATTCCTATCTTGGTTGATCATGATCATGATTAGAGATTCTTTGTGTCTTGAATGTTGATGGTCTTCTTGAATATATATCTCTATCATTTTTCTTTGATTCTGGTTAACCATGATTCCTTCCTTT